>DWNA01000653.1:0-20492 GCA_018249835.1 Heliconius besckei | reverse complement strand
AATATATTTTCTTGTTCCTTAGAGATCATCTTCTCTGCTCTATTATTGTGATTGCCGTTTATTTTTCTATATATAGCTTTAATAAAATACAAGTATTAATATGTTTTATGTTAAAGAATGTTAAAGCATGCGTGAAAAACGCGAGGGTTGTGGGTTTGATTTCCACAGCTAGAAAATGGTATTGGAACGAAGTTCCTTACGGTAGGCTTGGAAGGGATAGGGATTTCGCTGCGTGACCGAACTGAAATAAATGTGATAGTAAAACCATAAGAAAAATGCGTGGAATAAAACCGTTAAATGAGACGTGCAGGCGCGACAGTCGCATACACAGACGAGTAGTGTATAATACCTTTCTCTTTCTCCCTCTTTCTTTTCGTTCTCTCATCATTTTTTTTGCATGATTGTGTGTTATTGTTGTTTTTTTATTTTAAGTAATTTATTATTTCCTAAAATACTGAATTTCCTAAATACTTTCTTGTACCTAAATAAAAACTAATCAGCTAAATTTAAGAGAAAAATCTAGAAAACCTACATAAAATTGAGCATGACTTTTTTTGCAATTTGTGTCGATTCTACATTAGCCGAAGGAACTTCGTTCCTACCTAGTGTCCCACGACACCACATTTATTATTAATATGTTCTTGTTGAAATCTTAAACAAACAACTAATTTATTATAAAGATAAATTTTAAATTAAAATTTAGCCTTAATTTAATAATTATAAATTTAAAAATAATTTTAATTTTAAATTTTCATTCACATCAGGTATTCGATAAACGAAGGATTAAAATACCTATTATATTTATTAATAAATATTCATATGTGAGCCAAACGTAATTAATATTTCTCTTTGTGGATTCGATATATTTCATAATATATGTGTATATAAATCCACGTTTAACCATTTCAATTTTATTATGATACTAACGGCCCAAACGCGGCTTCGCCCGCATTCTCCTACCATCAATCATTTTTCATAATTTTAAGAAAGTGCAAACACTACGTGGTGTGGCTGCTTGGGAGGACGAAACCGGCGGCAAGGGCGTCCCCCGCGGGATTTGAGCCTGGCCTTAATTAATTTAATTTAATATGCTATAAAAGCCAAAGCTTTTCTTCATAGTATTTTCTTGATAATGGAGTAGCTTTCGCTCTTAAGTTTCAATATATTTGCCAAATAAAAAACGTTGAAATATCACCTTACAATTTTCAATTATTTTTTGTCGTGTTGTTATTTATAACAGATAGATATAGCGTGTCGCGGACTTTATTTTAGAACTAATGAAACTGAATGTTTTTGTAGTACTTACATATATTTAACTATTACTTCAGCGGACGCGGCCAAAGTAATTCGATGGCGTTCCTAATTATTGTTATTTCATTATTTAAGGCTAACTAAGAATTAAACCGTAATGTATATATATGCCTATAACACTCCTGAAGAATACAGCTTTCATACAAAATAAACAAAAAGTAAATCCGACCAGTAGTTCCAGAGATCTGAGCGCTAAACAAACAAACAAACTCATCCGCTTTATTATATTAGTATAGATATAAACAAAGAAAATATTAATTGATCGTCTGACATTAAATGCGACGGTTGTGGGTTCGATTCCCACTCGGAGGATTTAATCATATTCTTTCGTTTCCTGTGGTAAAAAGACGAAGCGTTTGGCCTATATAAGCAATGTCTATAAAATTGGTTGAAAAGTGGAATGTGGGACAAGGAAATGAAAGTATTCAAGAAAATAACGAGCATAGAGTAGAGTACAGTCTTGTAAAATTTCTTTAAAGTTTGTTTTTCTCTTTCCATCTTTTTTTTCATATTTTCTTATTAATAACTAAAAATTTAACATTTAAAATAATAAATAAATTTATGTTAAGTATATTATCACGTTATCAAAAATGTTGCTATTGTAAACATTAAAAGGTTTATTTAGTTAACCGGTTTCTATGCTTTAACTGTAAAATATACGTAATAATATTTATGGTGTAAAGGCAAAGATAAACGAGATCTAAATGAGATTTTGTTTATAATATATATATTTTTAATTATTTGCTCTGGTACCAAGTCGAAAGGGCAGCGTTGAGTTCCGCCACTAAACACGCAATGCCTCGACAATTTGGCTGAAAGTGAGGAGAGTCTTGACACTAGGTTGTCTCTGCTATCCAGCTATAGCTGCTTCTTTTTGAAAAAAGCCAATTATTTTACGTAAATACTTTTTTATTATTAATCTGTTACCAATAAACTTTTTTCGTTTGATGTCATCGTAGGTAAAGAGGATTGTCGATTTGAATCCCATCATAGATTTAGTTCTAACAATTAATAAGGAAATGAAAAGAAAACAACCCCGCTTTTTGCCACATAGCAAGGTAGATAGAGGGAACATAGTGTTAACACACTCCGTTCCCCACTTGCCGCTCAGGTTTCATGACATTCCATGTTGTTTGCATAGCAAATTAAACTAATTTAAATGTAATCCCTGCATAAGGATTGAATCCATTACCATCTCGTTTATATTATCAGATAGGTACTGTGCCAATGCCAATGCCAACCACCACGGCAAAAATGACGTACGAAGTGACTTATAATTTAGCTCACAGTTTGCTCGATTAATACCCGAATAAAAAGTCAAAATTAAAATAACAGTTTAAAATACAATTTTTACTATTTTCTTTCGAAGCCTCTATGCATCCAATGAAACGGGGTACGCTAGGGATTTTCACATTTCCTCTCAGAAATATTTTCAATATCTTTAGTATTGAAGATTAGTGAAGTGACAATTTCCACCCGGATTCGATACATTATGTGTCAGTTGGCAGTGCTCAACGCCGCGATGGGCCTTCCGTTTGTAGGTCAACGGAAATTACAACTTGTAAATGTTGACAAACTTAAGATTGCGAGCCTTGTAAGTTACATCCTTTTTTTCAATGATCTACAAATATTAATTTGTTCTGAATATAAACTATTACTTTTCGGTTTTTTTCCTTTGTTTGTATTTTAAGTTTGCACTTCATGCCAAATATCATAACTGTAGATCCATGGGAAGTACGCAATAGGTTTTGATTACGCGGTGAATTTCACACAAATTATGTCAAAAACGTTGTCCGCTCCAGGGGACCTTAAACCTGAATATTTGTAGTTCGTTTCATCTTGATTCCTCCGCGCCATCTCGAGAAGTATGGCCTTGACGGACGGAGAAACGGACAAATAGATCATCCTATAAGGTTTCCGTTTTTATTATTGAAATACGGATCTCTAAAAACAAAATATCAGTAAAATTTACATTAAATTTGTACAGCAATTCATTTTGTTTCAATTGTAGAAAAATATCTGTATATGTATTTAAACTGTGTATTTCTTGAATGTAAAATAATATAAATAGATAATAAAACCTACACATAATATAAAACTCGTCTGTTAATGAGTGACCGACAGACAACGAATAAGGCATTTAGATTATTGAATGTAGGGGAGCACTAAGAGAAGATTTCTTTAAATTTTTACGGGAACGGGAAACAACGGGATTTTCCATATTACGTTTTAAAGTCCACGGAAATAGAGTTCATATTTTTTTTTATTTTATCCTTAACATTACACCTTAGCTGTATTAAAAGATATTACGACATACTCGGGGTTTTTCAAATAAATATTGGGAAAATATTATGTATAGGGATAAAATAAGCATTATTTAATTATTATAGTTGCTTACATGTTTACACATTTGCACTTATTTTATATTTATAGTAAAGTAGTACTACTATTGTACTTACCGAGTCTATTCAAGAAATATATAAGTTTTTTTTTGATTTGTACTTTTATTTTTTATATTTGTTTTACATTTTGGTCGAATTACTGAGTTTTTTAAATTTTCTCCAAATAAACCATCCGTTGAGGCTATCGAGGCGTAGTGGTACTGTATGTAATTGTAATACGATGATTTAGGGTTCGATCTTCGAGATTGAATAACTTTCATTTTCCTGTTTTAACGAGAAAAAATGAAGCGAGGTCACTAAACATGAGGCCTTCTTGATCTTATTGGTGAACGCAGTGTCTCAACACTAGGTTCTCCCTGCTTACCTCGCTACAATGTGAAGCTGAAATACAAAAAATAAAAAATGTAACAGTACCAATTTTTTTCTTATAAAGCCACTTTTTATTAATCTATAGCCACAACCACATAATCTACGTCATCAAAAAACCGTAAATAACAAAACTAATTAATATTTAGATATTTTTCTAAAATAAATATATATAAGATATCTAAATTATTATACTAAGAAGTAATCATATTTTTATCTTCAGTCAAATGAATATTTCATATCTAAATAATTAAAATCCAATTAACTATCAACAGGTAACTGTAACGGTGTAAATTAAGAAGAAATTTTGGAAATGTTGCCGTCTAAGTCATTGTTTGTGGGTGTAACGATATGGATCTCTATTTCGTATTCTGTGGCCTTAGAGGATTTTAGTGAGTATATTTGATTATTAATTTAAATAAAAATGGTGGTACTTGAGGCTGTATAGACAAAGCACGGCGTTATACTCCACCGCATACATAGGTATGGGAAATGAAGTGTCTTATCATAAGGTTCCCTCTGTCTGTTTTACTGCTCAGCAGTATAGGTACAACGTAAACCTAAAAATGTATTTGAAAATGTTTATATTGTCTATTTAGGGATAGTTGTGGATTCAATTCCCATTTTGTGTATGTTAATATTCAAGGTTGATTTGGTTAGATAGTTTATATAGGGTTAGGTGTGTTAGCCCAATGTATGTAGAAGAGTGACCAAGTCAAAAACGCAGTGATTTCTCACTGTTCCTTCTATTTATCCCACACTAAAAAAATGTATTTACTATAAGTTTTTTGTTGACCTATCACATCGCTCATCATCGTGCGAGAAAATCCCTGTATTAATATACTTTTACCACTTTTGTTACTAAAACCGTATGTAAATTAATTTCTGTACTAACACGTTATCACTCGATATTAGTGGATAAAAAGTGATAAATGCCCTATAATTTGAAAATCGATCCAGCACTTTATTCTACAGCTACTAGCATCATTAGAATCGCGTTTTGTTTGTCTGTATTATATAAATATTTGTATTTTAATACTAATTTTTCCGCTTTTATCCTTTAGTGCAGTCGTAGCGCGTCTATTGAACTGGCAAGTCTATTTAAATGGCATGGATTATTCTTTAATTATTACTTCGTATTAAAAAAATAATAAAAATATTAGTATTGTTGTTTTTCGTACAATTATATCAAAGATTAAGTCTAAGTGGAGTGTAAATTATTCCAGATGTGACAGATGACGGATATGTAGAAGTGTTAAACGATAATGGTGACAAAGTGTATATAACGAGAGAGCTCATGAAGAAGCTGACTGAGGAGTCGGAGACATGGCACTGGAGGCCCTGGCTGAGGACCAAAACGGAAGTCGTGGGGAATATTATACAGGAAGTCGAGAGGTCGTCTGGGGATTCGGTTGATAGTTTTCCTGAAGGAATCTTTGATGGTAAGTTTTATATTACAATGCGAAATTTAATTATAATTATGAAATAAATATTTATTTTGAGGCTGTATATTACAATTTTAATTCATATGAGAGCCAGTCGTGGCCTACAAACGTGACAAGTTGTGGGTTCGATCCCCACTCGAGGAAATAAAAAACATAATATTTTCATTTCTTCACTCTAAAGTTGGGGCGAAGTGCGGCGTTGAGTTCCGCCACTCCACAAGCAATGGCTTCAGATTTCGGCAGCAAGTGGGGTACAGAGTATTTTAACAATAGGTTCTCTCGGCCTACCCTGTTAGTAGAGCGTGAAGCTAAAAAAAAATTAAAAATTACATGACGCAGTTAATGTACTTTGTACATGCAAAGATTGCAAAAAAGATGAGATCGGAGGGTCTTGCCACTAAATTTTATTTGCCTTCCATGAATATGCGAGAGATGCGTGCAGAAGTAAGTTAATAAAAATAGAGTTTAAAGAGAGTATTAAACTATCAGAAGTGTTCTACTTTTATTCATTACAAACTTAATGTTTTCGAAGAGTAAACTATTTTATCTACTATTACGCGATTCCATTAATTTTGAATATTCCACACGTAAAAGCTTCGGTCACCAGTAAAAATGTATTTTTATGAGCTTTTCTTGATAAATGTATTAAGAATTTGATTGAGAGAGCTTTGAATTGACATTGAGAATTGAGGCCAGTCGTGGCGCAGAGGTACAAACGTTTGAATGAAAACGCGACGTGTTGTGGGTTCGATTTCTATTCGAGGAAATGAAATATTTATTATTTTCATGTTCATAATTCAGCGGATAGTGGGGAACGGAGTGTCTTAACACTAGGCTTCCAGCTGTAGCTGTTAAGTTTGTAATTATATGCGAAATGTGTGTGTAGCCAGGTTTCCATTGCTAAAGAGAAATGGGCGGCTAATGCCAACATTAATATGCTCTGGCAATTTACATTTTAAATAAAATGTTTTGAATATTCTTGATAAATTCTTTGTTTTAAAGTTGTAAAGATTGTACTAATTGTGATTTTTACATACATTGAATTTCCTAACACTACGTTCTTTCTGTAAACTCTACTAATTTTCATTGTTCACAAATCTTTAACGATTTCGTTTCTCCGAACTTGGGTTAAATCTATATTGGCGATGGCGCAATGGTTGTGGGTTGCATCCTGGCTGGCCTTCTGTTGTACAGTACTCAGATACTATTCTACCTTCTGTTGTATTGTACTGTGATAAACAAAGCACAGCGCTAAGCTCCGTCATTCTACACGCAATGCCTTCCTGGGCCTCCCTTATATACGTAGAAAAGCGGGAGGCTACTTTTTTTAGTAACAATATATATTTTTTTCAGAGACTCAATTGAGGGAGGGTGCGTTTATACTATACGTTATATTCGGTCTTTATACCTTCACTCTACTAGCAATAGTGTGCAATGATTATTTCATCCCTTGCGTGGAAATTATATGCGAGGACCTAAAGATACCGCAGGTTGGTAAAAAAATTATAATAAATACTTAATTAATAATAATAATAATAATAATAATAAATTCTTTATTTTGGGAAAAAACAGTACTTACAGAAAAAAATATTGGTACTTTGTTAAATACCATAAAAAAAATTAACGTAGCGTGATTTGAACCTGCTACTCTTGAAAATTTTTCTTTTACAAGAAATATTTCTACATGTGTGTGTGTGTATAGATATATTTTATGAAACTCCTTAATTTGCTAGCTTCTATTTAAAAAAAATCTTGATAATTTAACTATACACTATAAAAATATTTTTTATATTTAAATAGAATAGAACAGTTCCTGATATTATCGACATCAACCAAACAAACTCTTCATGTACATAATAATACTGTTTCTACTGTACTTCTAGTACTGAATCAAAGGAATAAATCAATATTTCATATACCTCTCACCATCGTTTTTGGTATTAAGTATTACAAATAATTTTCAATGGAATTGACGACGAGAATTCTTTGTATTTTTTCATATAATTTCATATCAAAATGTATCTCGTGCGAAATCCCTTTTCAAATTAAAACCTCGGTTTTACCTAATGTAAAACGATATATTACACAAACAACTAAAATTATAAGCAAGCCCTTACACTAAAACTCTAGAACAATACAAATTCGTACCTAATTATCTGAATTCCCCTCGAAACGAACTGAACTTTCTGAACAATCTCTGAATGTATCGTATAATCCTCTTCGAACACATCCATATGTATGAGGAGATGAGTGGATAGGATTTTAGCTCTATTAAATTGTTTTAACAAGTGTTAGTATTATAATTTTATCATTAAAGTTTATGGAGTGGTCAAGTTTGCTATGATATTGATGGATACATTTAGCTCCAAAAGCGGCGGTACCGCAGGTACAGTGGGTTCGACCTATAGGCTTGCTCGGTAAATGGATTATTCAATAGAAGAATTTTCCAAATCGCATTTTTGTTTGCATTGCCGGGGTCGTCGTGGCGACGCAACAGCCACACCCCTGTAGGTTCGATCCCCACTCGGAAGAATGAATTGCACCAAGCGTTGACTTCCGTCAGTCAACACACAATTCGTTGAAAAATTTAGCAGAAAGTGGAGAACGGAGTGTCTTAACACTAGGTTTCCTCTGCCTCCCTGCTACGTGTGGGATACATCGTGGAGCTCCTCTATTGTTTTTGATGATAACGCGTTCAACCAAACAAACATAGACCTGAATATGATGCAGAAGGAAAATATAAGACTAAATGCAATTATTGTGGATTGGAATTGCTTTTTAGGGCACAAAACTTGTAATTCAGGTATTTGTAAATGGTATAGTTGCTTTGGTTAGAAGATGATGGAAAATGATGGAATTCCGCAACTCAAAACTACATACAATATGAAAAAATATATACGAGAAATAAAAAAAATACTTTTTTATAGAACGTCGCAGCGGCTACGTTTATGTCGGTGGCCACGTCATGTCCAGAATTCTTCGTGAACGTGATCTCCACGTTCCTCACTCAATCTGACATGGGCATCGGAACTATAGTGGGTTCTGCCATCTTCAATGTACTGGGAGTGGCTGCCGTCGGGGGACTTGCTGCGATTGCGGTAAGTTAATTTAGATTTCAGCTCAGAATCTATGAAACTATTGGTGAAATAAGAAATAATGTAGTCTGTTTTCTAATAAAATAGAGTATGGATAATATTTTGAATTAAAAATATCGATGCGATAGTAATGGGTTCAATTCATAGTCGTGGGAATGTCGTTTATATGTTGTAAATAGCATATGACTGTTTCTCCAAAATTTATAAAAAATACAATTTTGCTGAAGTAATGTGAAATTATAATAAATAATTGCTTAATAATAATTAATAATTATAATTTAATTTAGTACTTACATCTTACTTTTGTCTAAAATATACGAAGCTATATATGTGTTTGATTCCAATCATTTTTAACCGACTTCTGTAAGAAAAGGAGGTTATCAATTCGACTGTTTTTAAAAATTTATAGCCTATTATTGATTAGTCGATCAATTGTCATTAGAGACAATCAAAAATTAACTCACTGCGTTCTTCAGTTTTCATCTATCTTTTCGATAAGTGAAAAAATACCTTTATTAATATCAGTTTTCGTTTCTGCTGTAGCACGATAAAGAAAATTAATAAACGCCTTAAGTATTCAGTGGAAAGTGGAGAACGGAAGTGTCTTATTGGAAACAGAGTATTCGTTCATAACACTAGGTTCCCAGGTCTGTCCTAGATATGTTCGGGATAGGCCTTTGGGCGCAGTGAGACAACGTCTGTTAGCAAACGCGAGGGTTGTGGTTTCGATTCGTATTTGGGAAAAGATTATATAAAATTATTTTCATTTCCGCGCTCTGGCAAGGCAAAGCGCAATGTTCTTCGAATTCAAGCGAATATTGTTTGAACATAAAAATTATTGAATAATTATTACGTTAAAGCCTTCCTTTGCGGATTGTACCTTTTATTGTTGACTTGCTATACACATTTAAATTTCATATTTTACAAAGTTAAACAAAATATTATGCAATAAATTTTAACTTTCATTATATATTTAATGAACATTAAATTTTCGCTCCCTTGAAATGTTTATTGATCGTATTTATAATTTTTAAATTATATATAAAAATAAATTAATTGAAAATTTCTGAGTTAATGAGTTACACAATAACTTTACAAAAAATGTATAAAGCTTCTGTGACCCGCTTGTAGGCAGAGGGAACCTAGTATATAATATTAAGACATTCCGATCCCAACTTTTAACTCAATTTTTCGAGACATTGCGTGTTGATTGGCGGGACTCCACGTAGTTTGTCTTGCTATGTCTTGTTAAATATTTTCCTACATCTCATTTGTATATCCACCTATCGAACAGAACTTAGTAATCATTATCATGTCATTAAATATCATTATCACAAAATACTTAATATGTACATAATATAAGAGACAAAAACCATATTTTTATATATTTTTAAAATGCTATTCAAATAGCTATAATAAAAACAAATATATATATATATATATATATATTTGTTTTTATTATATATATATATATATATATATATATATATATATATATATATATATATATATATAAAAATAACATTTTTTATACCTCTTTCCAGCCAATCGCCATAGACCGAGGTCCGGTTACGCGAGATGTCATAATCTACATGATAAACGTTGGTGTGCTAGTCGCAATTGTATGGGACGGCCTGGTGGTCTGGTACGAGGCCATGGTCCTGGGTATACTCTACATATGCTACTTCATTATCATGTTCAACAGTATGAGAATATTTGCGTTGTTCAGCAAAATGTTCACGGGATGCCGTAAAGGTAATTCTGAGTGTAAGTTCTTTTTCTTTTTTTTTTTAGTTTTACGCGCCATCCCATATGTATCAGAGTGAATCTAGTATTAAAACATTGTCTCCGCTTTCCTTCCAATTTTTCGAGACTTTGTGTGTTGAGTGGTGGAAATGAAAGTTGCGCTTTGTTTGGATAGCAGAGCGTAAAAATTAAAATAATTCGTTCCGTTGAGTGGGAATCGAACCCACAATCGTTGGGCTTACAGTCAGATCTTGTGCTGTTGCGCCACGGTGGTCTCATTTTCCATTATTACATAAGCAATCTATTATATTTGATTTCGAGCGACTTTCACCACTCAAGACGCCTGCATGCTATACCTCCAAAACTTTCCATCCAATTTCATCGAGCGGGATTCAAACACACAATCTGTCGTGTTTACAGACATACGCTTCTGTCCCTGCGCCAGGACTGGCCTGGACTTAAATATAATTATAGTAATATTTATTGAAATCAAAATTATTTTATGTACAGATATGGTTTCTAACGACACCAAAGTCATAGAAGAGGGCCTCGACAACAGTGGCTTCAACAACAGCGAAACGCAAATCAGCAATAATTCAAATGAAAAAGTGGCAGTTGAGGAAAAAGGTATCAATATAATAATATTATATAATCATATTATATTACAACTAAGAGTACAGTGATTCTGACCGCAAGTACAAGTGGTTACATCGAAACGAACCACGTGACTTTATTTAATCAAGGTTAATTAAGGTTCTCTTGAGTCTATGGCTTTCCTCGAAAAGTAGTCTTAGATCCCTTACATAGCAAAGTAGGTAGAGGGAACTTGGGATCCTAATGTTAAGACACTCCGTTCCCCACTTTCCGCCGAATTTTTAAGGCTATGCATGTTGAGTGGCAGAATTCAACAGCACGCTTTGTCTCACCGGAAATTGTGAATAATTAATTCCCCCAAGTGTGGATCGAACCTACGACCATTCCGGTGACGTTTACAACAGTAAATGAAAATAAAAAAAGACGACGTGAAGGTGAAGGTCTTTTCTAGCGACCACAGTATATTGCTTTGCACTTTAAATTTAGTTGATTAATTAGTGTATTTAATATTTATCTGTAGTAGAAACTTGATTATCCGGCCCTCACTAATACGGATTCGCGATTAACCAAACTATTAACCCCAATAATTATTCTATACAACCTACTACGATGAAACTTAGGAAAATTTATATATACGCATATATAATACATACATGTTTACGTACATAAAATCGTATGTTGAAAATTATTAAGTTTGTTGCTTTTAATAGACATAAAACAATTTTGTGCTACATATGCACAAAACCAGCTTTTCTTTATACACTCGATTATCCGGATCCGATTAATCGAGTTTCTACTGTATTAGCCTTTTTGTTCTAACTGCAAACGCAAAAGGTAAAGGTAGGTTCGATTCCCATTCAAGGAAATAAAATGTTTACTATTTTCATTTTCTCACTCTGGTACCGAAAGCAAAGCGCGGCGTTGAGTTCCGCTATTCTACACACATTGCCTTCAGAATTTGGCAAAAAGGAGTGTCTTTACGCAAGGTCTCTGCGATACAGCAGGCTGAGAAAAAGAAATCTTTTTGCACTTAAACTTGGCAAAAAACGCTAAAGAATTTAATCATTTTCCAATTGGCTTATCGAATATGTATTTCATAATTTTATTGATAATAGGAAGAATAATAACGACTTTTTAATATTAAGTAACGAAGAGGCTCTCTTATCATATTATCTATGGTCATTTGAAATCAGCTTAAAAGTAATTTTGACAAGCTACCTTATTTTTTTATTAATAAAACTTATCTTATAAACGATAGTAGATTTTGAAATATTATTATATAATTTATTAATAATATGTATATTAAATACTAGTGGCCCGCTCGCGTTTTCACCCGCGTGAACTATGTTATTATTAATTTCTGTCTCCGTGGCTACGTCCTAGTGACGTCTATGCAATATTTTGAGACTCCTAGCATTTGTAGTAACGAAGTTTCATTCAAACTTTCGACCCCAAAAACAAACCCTTAGAAGTCGAATATTGCAAATTCCCGTGTTAGCGAGCACCTACGTCCTATAAATAACTCCTATGCAAAATTTGAGATTTCTAGCACATGTAGTTTCTGAGATTTCGTTATGAGTGAGTGACCTTTCGATTTCATATATATAGATATGCTCGTATTTACTTAAATATAAGAAAAACGCGCAAAAATAGATTTCTTAAGATATTTTATAATAAATATTTGAATTTGTCGGCATTTTGTTACTAGCTGTGTAGCCAGAGAGAATGGAGCCCCAAACTCAGATTTAATCTAACCTAATATAAATATGTTATGTAGTGAAAATCGTATCAAAATCATTATATTGTTTTTAAGCGAACATCGATGGAAAACGGTTCTTATACTATAATTACAAAGATATTTAATTTCTTCAAAATTAGTTTTCTCCATTATCCATCAATTATTATATATATTTTTTCTAGTTGAAATAGAAGAGAAGCCAAAGAAGAGTGTGTGGAGGTTCCCGAAAGAGAACTCCGTGGTTTACAAAATTTGGTGGATCTATACGTGGCCTTTGAAATTTGTACTCAGCTTAACTGTGCCTTCACCGATTACGTGTAGAAGATTATATCCTCTATCCTTCATTATGTGCATAGTTTGGATTGGAGTCAATTCATACTTTGTATCCTGGAGTATGACTGTTTTGGGTAAGAATAATATTATATTATTACTTTTCACATATTTCCACATTCAGGAGGCATTGCGTGCTGAGTGGCTGAACACTCCGCGGTTTTGGGTTCTATTCCAACTCGAGAAAATGAAATTTGTAATACTTTAATTTACGACTAAAAAAATAACAATTTCGTAGCTACAATTTACACAATTTCTATGTTATCTTTTAATAATTTAATAAGCACTTCATACGAATGGGTTGGCTAATAATAATAATTAAGTATATTTATTTTGTTGCATGATTACTTGTAGGTTCGTTCGTATACAGATTAAGAGGCGTATAAACACTTGTTGATTGTTGAGAAATGACAATGACCTAGATGTAACTAGATCATATTTAAAAATGTATTTAGTTTTTTTTAAGTATTTTGTGTGAAACGTACTCGTTTTTGCTTTTTTTTAAACGAAGTCCGGCGTTGAGTTATGCCGTTCAATGTATTGAACAAAGAAATGTCTTGAATTAAAATAAAAAGCTGAAACAGAATGTTTTAATGATACGTTACGTTGCTGTCCTGTAATGTCTGACTTGAACTGTGAAGCTAAAGAAACATACATAGATCTATATTAATACTAATTAATGCGAATCGAACCTATAACCATCGTGCATATAAAAAAATGCATAGATTTTTCATATGCATAGATTCTCATGAAACCGAAAATGCTGGAAAATTATATAGGTATATACATATATATTTTGATAAACGGGATTTGAATTCATAGCTATCATTTTAAATCGGTTTTTTTGCACTATACCTACAATAATACCGCCTATTTATAATTACTTTATATATTTTTTCCTTTTATGAAAGGATGAATTTAATGAGACTATTAAAAGAAATTATTTCATGGCAACGATAGTACTATTGTTGTTAATAGTGTTTGCATTTTTTAAAATTAAAATCTGTCGTCGCCTGGGCGCGATGCCTGGGTTCGATCCCCATTATGGGGAATATATTTGAATAATTTTCATCTCTCGGCTCTGTAAAGATAATTACGTATTTGAGTTTCATTAAAAATATTGACATGATTCTCTTTCACTTCAGGCCATACATTTTTCATACCCGAGTCCGTGATGGGCATGACCTTCCTCGCCTTCGGCGGCTGTCTGCCGGAAGCATGCTCTATATTCATCATGTCTAGACGAGGTAAGTTCACTTTAAGTATAACATAGTAAAGTTATTTATTTCAGTTTCACGCTGTTTCCCGCATGTAGCAGGGTAGCCTAGTGTTAAGATACTCTGTCCCCCACTTTCCGCCAAATTCTGTAGAATCGAACCCACAACCTATCGTATAAATAAATATGTAAAGTAAGACTTGTGCCCGCAACTTGTGTCTGTGTGAAAAAAAAAAGAGAAAAATGCTTTCTAAATCCAGTAGAAGTTGTCGTTTTCTCAGTAACGAAAGAGTTTGATATCACTGTTGGTAGGAATAAAAAATTGCTTATTGTTTCTTAAATAATTACTAACTGTTAGTTTACTATTAATCTAGTAATAAACTTTGTAAACATTACTATTTATTTAGTGACTATAGTGCTGAGACATTATACAATACGTTTTTTAGGTTAGCGAGAAAATATAAAATATAAACTATTTAATAATTTCCTTGAATGGGAATCAAACCTACAATCGTCGAATTTACAGTCGCGTGACTGTAATAGAGACGGTTGAGGCTTTGACTCAGTTGCA
Source organism: Heliconius besckei (assembly GCA_018249835.1). Classification (NCBI taxonomy): domain Eukaryota; kingdom Metazoa; phylum Arthropoda; class Insecta; order Lepidoptera; family Nymphalidae; genus Heliconius; species Heliconius besckei. The sequence continues at coordinate 5,678 of DWNA01000653.1, read as the reverse complement.
CGGTAACACCTCCTAAGGGTCCTTGTGTCCTTGTTAATAAAATTATTAAGTTTTTGTTTGGGGTGCCGTCGCGTCAGAGGGTCTGAATATAAATGTGATGGCTTTAGATTCGTTTCCCACACAAGGGAACGATTCTATTTAAATAATTTATATTTCCCTAACATGTTTCAAAAAGGGGGAGGTTCTTTCTATACTGCTATGCGTGACAAAGCGTGAAACTTATGAAAAAAAGCCATTTATTTCAATAAAACGTGCTAAATCAATAATTATCTTTGCATTTGGCGATAGCGATGTACTTTTTGCGTATATTAAAATAATATTATTATTATTTATATGTCTTATCAGGTATTTGCTTTGCGAATGTTTCTTGTTATCATTTAAAGCTGATTTGCTGACGCATTGCTCGCGATAACATTTGTAATATGGCTAGTGTTGTTATAATTATTGTTTTTATTAATAAAATATAAATATATATAAACTAGTGTTAAGACACTCATTTCATTAGTTTCTGTCGAATTCTAGAGTTGCGTGCGTGTTGCGTGCATTGCGTGTTGAGCGGTGGAACTCAACGTCGTCCTGTGCCTTGTTATCAGAGCTAGGGAATGGAAATATTAAATATTTTATTACCCCGAGTAAGAATCGAAACCACAACCGTTGCGCTTACAGTTAGACGCTTGTGTGCTGCACCACAATTAATTAAAAAATAAACACTAAATTTAATAATTTGTAAGTAAAAAATATTTATACTTTTTATAATCATGTATTTACTATGAAATTTATGATATTTGTTTTGTTAAGCATATTTATTTTAGTAGTTATATATTAAGGCTATGTTAGCTTTGGATTTTGAGCCATCAATTACGTTTATGAGACCGAGAAATAATTATGTAATAAACAAAAAGAATACCATACCGTTGAATTAATAACTTCTATATTTTTATCTGTAAAAAAGCAATATTTTGTAGAAATTTTAAAAATCTAATCTATCTTGTCCCCAGAACAAGAAAATAAAAATAGCTTATTAATTATTTATTACGTTATTTGTCGTGAAAAGCATCCAAATGGGAATCGAACTTACAACCATTGCGTTAACATTCGAAAAATTAGTACATATAAAGTACGATCTTAAACATTTTGTCTGTCGTCGCCCTCTTACAATTTTACATGTAAAGGACTCGCTACATTAAGTCGAGCATGAAGAAGTCGAGTGTTTAAAACTCTTGCTTGTCGATAGTTTAGAAATGAATTCAAAAGAATTTTTCGTATCAATATGTAATATTGAAATATGATAAATTATATATTCAGGCCGTTCTGGCGCAGTGCTACAAGCGACTGTAAACCGTTCGATTTTCATTTGTGGGATAGCCCTGCTTTGGTAACGAAGCAAAATGTGGTGATGCCTTCCGCCATTCAACACGCAGAGCCTCGAGAATTTGGCGGAAAGTGGGGAACGGAAGTGTCGGAACGGAATATTTTTACCCCATTTTCCCAGGTTCCCCCTGCAAGAGAACTTGTTAGTCTAAGCTCTAGCTCTATCACTTTCCTTGATATAGGTAGATTTAAGACACTTTTTTCTAGAGGAAAAGTGTAGACATTTCCCATATTTTAGAGATATTGCATGTAGGTGGCAGAACCTAACATCGCGCCAAAAAGAGAAAATGAGAATATTTTTGCATACAAACAATCCCCCGAGTGGGCATCGAACCTACAATCATCGTGTACACTCCATAATTAGTTCTCTGTCGCCAGTTTTCATTATTTAATTAATTTGTTTAACGCAAATGCTTAAAGAGTAAAATGGATATAGTAAGTAAATCTAAAAATCCTTTTCACAAGCGATCGAGAGTCCTTTTAACGGAAAAGTAAAGTATTATTATCAACGTTTCATCTTTTAATGTTTATATTTTTATATTAGTTAATTAGTCAGACAATGCAATACAGTTGACTAAAGTAAATTATATACTTTTAATCAAATTTAAAAAGAATATAGGTATGTTGATTATTTTTAATAAGATTTTAAATTGTAATTTATATACATTTTTTAATTCCACAAATACCCTACCTACTTTGACCAAGCCCTAGTAGAGTAGGGTAGGCAATGAGAACCCAGTGTCAAAACTCTCCTCTTTCCGTCATCCATTTAAATTTGAGATATTGCGTTTCGAGTTGTGGAAATCAACACCACATTTTGTCTCATCAGTGCGGGGAAATATATTTCATTATCCCGAGTGGAATCGAACACACTACCTACTTACCTACCAGAATTCGATAATATTGCATCTTGATTATTTATATAAATCTTTGTAGTATTTATACCAAATGGAAAATTCTATGTAATAATGTGTTAGGTTTTCCCTTATTGTATCTGTATGTTAATGTTAGTTACAATAATAAATCAGTTGTAATAAATAATTGGATATCACAACTATTACTTATTTTTAGTTTAACGCTTTATCCCGCACACATCAAGGTAGGCAGAGGGGGCCTTCGCTTGATACCAGAGCGAAGAATTGAGAATGTTAAATCATTTCCTCGAGCGGGAATCAAACCCACAACCTCTCGTGTTTAGAGTCGTACGCTTGTACCCCTGCGCATGGCGCAGGCCGAGCCTCCGATACTTCGCTTGAAAAATAAAATCATTACGATTCGATCACTATAGCCAACAGAAAGATTAACTCGACGACAAGAATATTAGGACCTAGTGATAAGACACTCCGTTCCTAACCTTCCATTCATTTTATCAATACAGCATAAATCTGAAAAAAGTAATATCAAAGTTAGCTTCACGCTGTATCCCGCACACGGCAGGGTAGGCAGAGGGAACCTCGTGTTAAGACACTCCTGATAAAAGTAATACTTGCTGTCAATTTAAGTTTTAATAGAAAATAAAGAATTGTGCCACTGCAATCTCATCATCTGATATGAAACCTAAGGAACGAGATCTTTCTAAATTAATATAAGGGAAAAATTCATATTCTTAGAATCGACATCAACATGCACTTGTAGTTCTACGGTATTTAATAGTGTTGGAAATATGCCCACTTCAAACTCTAGATTTGAAGTGACGTTTTAATATCTACATTTCAATGAATTTAAATTTCAATTAATTAGAAATAATGATAAAATTATAGTATAAGAGAGAGAGAGAGAGAGGGAGAGAGAGAGAGAGACTGTAACGCAGCTGTTGTGAGTTCGATTCCTATTTCAGAATTTTGCTGAAAGTGGTGAACGGAAATATTTTAATAAGAAACTGAGTGTCTTAATATTAGGTTTCCTCCGCTTTACAATCGCACTCTTGTGTTCCCTTTCCACAATATCTTCAAATATTAATAATTAATGTTCAATATTTACAAGAATTTTTGCTTGTCGTTATTAAAAGCACCGTATCATATTATATCAGTATTGCCATTCATTTTGTTTTGTCTTTTCCGATTTAATATTTAAACTTTACAATACTCCTGTAAGTTCTATAAGTATGGAAAATTTTCTTAGAAAAATGATCGTTTAAACCTTGCAGTGTTGTTATTTTTAACTTTTTCTTATAATTTCCTTGTTATGTATATTTTAGTTAAGCTATAAATAATATAATTTTAATGAAATATTTTTGTTCGTTGCAAGTTAATTTATTGAAACAATGTATAATACGGACGTTTCATGCTGTATCCCGGGGTATAAGCCCGGGCACAGATATTAATAAGGCAGAGATAACTTAGTATTAAGACATTCCATTCAATTCTTTCCACCAAAATTTCGAGATATTTCATATTGAGTGCGAACTCAACGATGTGCTTTGTGAAAATGAAAAAAAATATTTTCCGAGCGGGAATCGAACCCGAAATCGGCACATTAACTTCAACATTCAATCTTTAATATAGAGATGATTCGACAAATTTAACTGTATGACGTTGTTGCCTAATAAACTATCCATATTGACTTTAAATTAATATTTATTCTTAGAAATTTATACCTATGTGTGATTACTGCACTTGATCATCTGTTATTCATTATAATTAGATACCTATAAATTTAAATATTTGTATATCTTTGTTCATTTCTCTTTGTTTGAGAAAAGAAAATAATTTCTTCAGTTTTACGTTGTACTCCGCATCTAGCAAGGCAGAGGGAGCCTAGTGTTAAGACACTCCGCTCCCCATTTAATAATGCTCCACATAATAATTGATTAAGATTTGAATATGCAACTTAAGCGTTTTATCAATCTCATATCAACTCAGGATACCCTCTCCATCTACCTATCCTGATTTATATGGAAAATTATGAAAATTAAAAATATACTGCTCTATAATTTTGTTGTTATACTGATAACTTTCACGTGCGTTAACAAAATTACATAGCGATAAAAAATTAACAATCATTAAGAAACAATTAACTTTTTTTATCTAATTCATTAGAATGATAAAATACCCATATGTCTGAAGACGATTAATGACAAATGTAATTGTAATCATTAAATGACTTCATGTGAGATACCGTTCAATTATTTAGTAATAAACAAGTTTTTCTTTTTCCCACAATAAAAGGACTCATAACCAATAATAGTATTAAATAATTGACATTAATGCGGGGGTTTAATTATATATTTATGATACATATATCTTATATTACTAATTTAATTTATATTATATTGTAAATCAAATTAAATTAAATCAGCTTCACGCTGTATCCCGCACACAGCAGGGTAGGCAGAGGGAGCCAAGTGTTAAGACACTTTCTGCCGAATTCTGGAGGCAATGCATGTTGAATGGCAGAACTCAACGACGCAATTATATTGTACTAAACAATAAATTTTAATTATCAAACTTAGATCGCCTCTTCTGTAATATTTGAAAAGGTGCAAATACGTCATATTAAATATTGAATTTGCCTCTACCGAGAATCGAACTGAACTGAGAATCGAACCCACATGAGAAAATATTAACGTAAAATATTAAATTTTAACATGTTAAATAATCAAACAATAATTATGTTGAAATAATATTATAATAGCCTTTATTAAGTGAAAATTTCAATATTATAACCTTATTAAAGTTAATTAATTAATATCTATACTAATATAATAAAGCGGAAGAGTTTGTTTGTTTGTTTGTTTGAACGCTAAGATCTCTGGATCTACTGGTCCGATTTACTTTGTTTTTGTTTTGTATGAAAGCTGCATTGTTCAGAAGTGCTATAGGCTATATAACATTACATTACACATATATACTAATATATTTTAAAGTACATTCTAATTTGACATGCAATTTATTCTGCCATGTTAAAAACAACCGTCGCGTCGCTACGCAACCGTTACCGCGACATTTTGATATTCATCGTTATGAAAATAAATATAATAGTCAATCTTAACATTTCATCTAGATTGTAATTATAGTTTACTGTATAACATTCTAATAAATAACTAAAGAGATGTCACTGATTTGAAATGACCTAGCCTTCGGGCGGCACAGAATGACCGACGCGAACGGGCAGATGACGTTGACGGTTTTATAAATTTTCATACATTTTCGAACTATTGTTAATTTTATGTAATTATTTTCTGTTTATAATTAATTTAAATTACACTTTGGTTCTCTTATTCTTTTCTTGGTGTAGTGTAAAGTTTGGTCCTGGGATTTTATTTGATATTGCTCGCAAATATTATCCTATTTAATATAGAAAACTGT
>DWNA01000652.1:0-20496 GCA_018249835.1 Heliconius besckei | reverse complement strand
TATAACCTCAATTTGAATATCACATACCCTTGTTGATAACTCGTCGAGGCTGAAAGAATTAATAGTTTTTTGTATAATGGCAAATATGTCACACATTGGCAAATATGGGAGAAGGATAAAGACTGATTTATTTATTAATAGAATTTCAAAAATTTTTTATCAAAATTAAATCAGCTTAAAGCTGTATCCCGCAAACAGCAGGGTAGGCAGAGGAAACCTAGTGTTAAGACACTCCATTCCCCACTTTCTGCCGAAATCTGAAGGCATTGCCTGTTGAGTGGCAGAACTCAACGCCGCGATTTACCTCGACACAAGAGCGAAGAAATCTAAATATAAACGTAGATAAATATTTCACTTGCTCGAGTGGGGATCGAACCCACAATCATCGCGTTACAGTCACACCCTTGTGCCGCTGCGAAGACTTGATTATAACGAAATAACTGAAACTTACAACTCTCAGCAAAATGTTTTATTTGAAATCTGACTTATGATAAGTAACTTGATGGAAATGTGGAAGTGTTTAAAATTATTTAATTAGACATTTATCTTAATTAATTATATCTATGTTAACAAGGAGGTGTATTTGTGTGTATTGGGAATGATATAAGATTAGCTTCACAGCGTAAAGGAAGCTTTCCTGCATGGCAGGCTAGAAACCCAGTGTAAAGAATTTTCGGTGAGTTTTCGAGTTTTCTTTTTGATTATAAATTATATATATATATATATTATATACAACATTTGACTCTAGTATGCATAGTGCTTATTACCTTACCAAACTATTCCACTAAGTTGAACAAAACTTAAATAATTCAAGAAATTATTTAAAAACCTGGTATATAAATTATTCAATGGCTACATTTCCAACTTTCCAATGCATTTTAAATGCATCGTATCAGTGCAACGACCATACGCCGATGGGACGATCTCTCGCGGCTAGCAGATCGAGTCCGTCCAAGGACGTCCACTTCGGTACTCCCCACAAACATTAAAACTACTCTATTTTTATGAAAATAAGACTCAATTTGCCGTAACAGGCGACATCTTAATCCACCGACTGAGCCAGCAAGAAAAATGATCCTGTACAAAAAAAGTAAAAAAGTTGATAGCTCGCGGTTGTTTTATTTTGTAGAGCTTCGGAGTCAACATGGCCGCGAGTGGGGAAGCGAATTATATGGATATATGGCTTTTAATGCCTATATATAGACAGTATATGTGATTCTCCAATTACGATGCCATATATATGCGGAGGACCAAATGTTATTTTTATGCAATCGATAAGTTTTTGATAGTTATGTACACTTAAAATATTTTTATATACTTGCGAGCTTACGAGGTAGGTAAAACGTAATGTATTAGGTATATGTTATAAACATTCTTTACTTTTTTCGGAATCCACTTCAAAAAATCGTTAAGCGCCTTCTTGTCTGCAAGGCAGGTGCACGTTTATGTTTTGACAATAACACTTAGCAGAACCACCCATTTTTAATTGGATGTGTTTTTTTTGTTTTCTTGACCTATTTTGAAAACGCATATCTTACATTATACCTATAATTACAATTTGCAACTATTTTTATATATAAATATTCATCAAAAGAAAGCTTTTATGAATATAAAAGTTATATAATATAAGATAAAGCCTTTTTTACATCAGACAGATATTATATAATACACAAATTCCATTAAATAATAATTTATTTTGCTATTTCATTTCACAAATTATTATAAAATTATTTAAATTAATGAAGACTAGACAATGGCAGGAAAGAGTATATTGTTTCACCTCGGCCTCTCTCGGGGAGTTTCGCTACAATGAACCGCATCCGGACTCGCCCGCTTTCGCCGCACTAGACGTTGATTACGAATGTTGATTAAAATAGATATATTGTCAACTTTTTATGTCCAGGAAATTAAAATTAATTCATTAACTTTCAAATACATCATTAATTTTTGTATATAGAAATATAGTAAAAGTAAGTAGGTATATTTTATAAAATTACTATTCAATGCAAAATATTGATACTACAAAAATCTCTAGATTTATATTAGTTTATAAATATTAAATAAATCTAAATATAATATGTAAAAAATATATTTCTCATAGTTCAGGAGAATGGTAAAGGCGAAGCAATGTAGAGACCCCTAACAGACGTAACTTATTAAAAACTATGTTTATTATTATTTTCTTCTCTTTATTAGCAACAGTGTATTATTTAATTGTCTCTTATAATATACGGGATGAGAGGGTAAAGCACCCTTGATGATACAGATAATATAAAATAATAAATTCAGTAAGGGCGCGTGGCGGGAAGCTGGTGACAAATGACGGCGTTTCGTTTGCGTGAAATTACAAATACCTCTTTATGTTGGCCACTACCCCTTTCATAATTATGCAAAATTAATGTATCAATTGCAGCTAAATTATAAGCAAGTTAAAAGTTCATTTATTGTATACTAGCGACCATTCCGCGGCTTCGCCCGCTTGAATTACATAATTGTTAATTTACTAATCTACATTACTTTCATTGTAGGTATAATAATAATAAAATTTAATAAATAATATCTATATTAAGTATAGTAGTTTATCTTTATCTTTATAATATTATGTATATATTTTTGAACACGTTTTATGTATGTATGTATGTATGTGTAAAGTATATAAACATTAAACACTTTTTATGTAAGTTTATTTTATGTTATTGACTTATTTTATTATATATTATATAATATTTAATTATATTTCATAAACGTTGTCCCCTTTCTCCTCATTACAATTTATCCGTAATGTTTCAAAGGTTGTCTGGTAGAGATTGCTTAAAACAATAAGACCGCCTTTGCATACGTGTTTTTCTTACAATTTTATTTGTGTTGTTCTTTCTATATATTTCTTTTATGTGTGCAATAAAGTATATTCTATATTCTATTCTATTCTATATTGAAAAGTCAAGTTTGAGCCAATTCAATAAACAGTACACTACTATACAATATTTATAGCAATTTCGTCGCATAATATTCTTGAAAATGGTATAAAATTCTATTTATAAGCCGATTGTTTTTAATTAAATCGCTTCAGCCAATTCTGTTTAGCATGAACAATAAATATAAACAATATTTTTTTTTCTCACATGTATAGAGACGATTTTAGTATAAGTAAGTATAAAAGTATAGATTAAAAGACTTTTTGATAATATGTAATTGGGATTTTTTTTTTAAATTATTATAATTTGATTAATTACTTAAATTAATTTTATTAACGAAAATGTATATTCTTATTCTTCTTTCATTCTATTTGATGAACATGTATGTTTGTTTATATCGATTGGTAGGTATTATTATTAATAACGTCGTCCATTGTTACCATCACTTGATCCCTTACGTTCGGTTCATCACGTCAATTCCGTAACTCAACAAGCCACCATGCGGGATCGCATTATTGCTTTTTTATTACTTTTTTCACTAACCCCCGCTTCGCGCAAGTTTTTGCTGCGCGTGCGTTGCCGTGGGATAGGTCGCGGAGCTTCGCTATGCTGGTATTAGCATTATGCTCTTTTGTGTAACGCTTTATTTATCAATTGTCACTTGTACTAAATTACACAAATAAAATTGTAATTAATTGAAATATATTTGTAGTTTTAGGTTTATTGAACTAGTTTCGTTAACGCAAAATACTTTATAAACTACTTTTATATGTAGCAAAGGTCAAATCTATTAGAGGTATTAACAAAGGCGCATTTGCATTTCTGCATTTGTATTTCCGGGGCAACAACCAACTTATCATCAAATTTAACGGTCGTGCGGTTGACCGCTCTGTCTACGACTATGAACAATTATTTATTTTACTTAATTAAACAGTTAAACTTAGAAGATAAGAAATGGAATAAAATTAAATTGCCCTATTAATGTTTTCCCACATTTTTAATAAAGTATTACAGCTTAATTCAATGAACAAATCTCGTCATCGATATGCAAATCGAGAGTACTTGACGAATTGCTGTCGAGTGGTGCACTGCTGACATTCGCTGCCATTGTTTATGTTCAAGAATTCATACTATAAGTGGATAGATTCATGGGAAAATTATAAATCCTATGAAATGACGCTTTTGAAAAATATGTACAAGAATTCCGGAATGTTTGGCGAGTTTGAAGGTACGAATATTTCATTAGAATGAAGTGGAATTTTTAAAAAGTATGGTAATTTATTTTTAATATATTTTTTATGTAGGTATACAAAGTACATACATTTATAAAAGAAATATGTACATGATTCTTTTAATAAACTATAAAATAATAAATTATGGATGTTTATTAAAAATCTTTATCCCAATTGCCAATAGATCGTCTATTCTCTCAATCCGCGTGTCCCGTATAATAACTAGATGAAGAGTGACACATCGCGCTATTAGTGTATTGTAGTGAGAGACAATTTAATGTCCATTCTGTAATCATTTTAATAGAATAACCCCTTTGTCGTACGTCTTAATAAACTTCACTATAAATTCAGAACATTAAAAATAAGGCTTTAAGAATTTAATTATAAATAAAGTAGATTGAATTCAGAGCTAAAATATATTATGATTAAGACATTTTTCTTATACTCTGTGGATTAATTTATCTAAGTTAGAGTTATACATAGAGCGGATGCTTCAACAAGACGTTTAAGACAAAAAATATTGCACACAGCTTGTTCTATTTTTGAGTGCATTTCGCGCTATTTTGGCGTTCCCTACGCAGGCAATGTGTCAATGACCCCGTTTCGCGGCGTTTGTTCACTTACTTTTGGAAACTTTTGGGGCAATTTACGTAAATGAATAGCGCGATGTTTTTGGTTGTGTGGTTTTGTATTTAGGATTTAGGTTTCTTATATTCATTAAAATGTGTATAAATAGTAAAACTAATTTTAATGTTATTAAATAACTTCAGTAAATTGATTGAAATTATTGTTTATTAATAACTATTTATAATAGCTTTTCTTTGCATAATATTATAATGGTTGATTTCATATGTGTAATTTCATCAAAAATTAATACCATAAAAAAATATTTTATAAGATAATATGATTCGATTAAATAGCTATAAATATATATTATCTGTGTATAGAATTTCATGCAAATCCATGTTGTCGACCGCCGATTAGGTATGTTTGGCTATAGTATTTAAATATGTAAACTTTCACATTTATATTATTCATAGAATGGGTTATATTTAAAATATTCATTGTACATTTACTTTTTTTGCATCAAACAATAATTAAAATGTTCATTATAAAACACATATTATAATGAATTTTTGAGACCATATAAATTTTGGAAATATATCCATAACGTATTTTTCATACTTCACTTTTACCAATTTTATACGTTTAAAATAAATACTATGCATATGTTTTATACCTTTTACAAATTATTTGCGATAATAAATCCTTAACGATTTTGAGTATTATCATTCCATTCTGTAGTTTATCGTTGATTACTTTATAATTAACTACGAAAGACAGTATTATTTCATATAATACTTTAATAAGGTATCAAACTAACTTTTATCTAATGTAAATGGTAGAAAGCATATTAATTCGATTTTTATGATAATTAGCGAGGCGAACTAAAAGAATACCCGATTCCTATGGCACGACGCGAAGTTCAACGTTAGCATACAAAGGGCCGGGTGAGGCTCTAGCTTTTTATGAGCTGAATTCGGCTTTAATCTATAGTGGATAGTCCACATGTACGCGGTGCCCGTGCGCACTCACGCACACAGAGGCGGCGCCCTCCTCAGCGGGCTGCAATTCGTCGGCGCGCCCCCGCCCGCGCCCGCTGCCCCCTCCCCCGCGCCCCCGCACGCAATTGCACTGCACTCCGACGCGCGACGCGCTGCGTGCGTAAAAAGCGCACGCGGGAGGGAGTGGGACGCGCGCGGGGGACGCGAGAGGACCGCGAGCGCCCGCCTGCAGCCAGCGGTGGACGCGAACAGTCACCGCCAGACGCTCGGAGGAGCACACCGCCCCCACAGGGCGCAACGTTAACTCTATCGCGCAAAACAACCCCCGATCCTACCTTACTACGAACTTCGTTCAGTGGCTATGCAAACTTTTGTTTCTTTTTGCTGAAAAAAATATTTTCACCGATTTTCCTGGAACTGGATCCTTTGTGAATAATAAATAAGGTTAGTTTTCTAGTTTTTCTTAATTATTTTAAAGAATTTGGAAGTCTATTTTTTTTTTTTTAAATAATATTTATGCTTGGCTCTGTAGAGATGCTACGAAATCATCCGGTATCTGTAAACAGGTTTGTAAATTAGTGTAGTATGTTTAATATGTGCTTTAATAATAACTTGTTAAGAATGAAAGCTGAATGCGGCTGAAAATAATTTGGTAGAGTGAATTTGTATTATAACGCTAGATACAAAGCACAGAGTGGCGGTCTTCGTCGTCCCCTGTATTCGATTTACCTGTCGAATAAAAGGTAAAAGTCAATTTGGCAGTAAGGAAGGGCTATAAAGCGATATATGTAAATGGGGAAGGGCGGTGCATTCGGGCAGTCACGCTCCTTCATGACATACGTTCGCACTTCGCACGCAACTTTTGGTCAGACTGCGATCTACTCGCGGAGTGCACATAGTGTTCCGTCACTTATTTATACATGTGATTAGATTAGTTAATTCTCTCTTATTATACTTAACTTATACTTAAGCTACAGCATGTTTCCTGGTTCCACATTTGAAGGCGTTTTGCCGGGTACGTATTATTTTTTTTGTTTTTTTTTGTTTCAGTGGAATGCTATTATTGTATACGTTGTTTGTGTATTATTTATTTTTTTGGTTTTGGAATATTTTTTTTACTTTAAAATTACATGTTTTTCCGGAGTCTTCGATAATATATTTATTAACATTTTTTTTTATTTTCAAGTCAAAGTTTTCCTGTTTTCCAATTTTGCAAGATATTGTGTTTTGTATTAACCGCTTATTTTGGAGATACAGTAGAAACTCGATTAACCGTATAAATTGTTGTCGTTAATTATTTGGATAATCGAAAATCCGAATAATCGAATGTATAAACAAAAGCTGGTTTTATGCAATATTAGCACAAAATTGTTATTAAATCTACGTTTTTTAAGAACATCATTAACATTTTCTAACATACGATTTATGTACGAAAATACCTTTGTGTAATATTTACGTACATATAAATTTTCTTAGATTTCATTTTAGTAGCTTGTGTATAATAATTATCGCGGTTGATGGTCCGGATAATCCCGAATCCGTATAACTGTGGGCCGGATAATCGAGTTTCTACTGTATTTCGTTTCGTGCCGGGTGTCAACAAATACCATTTCGGGAAGGTGGCAATAATTAAAACGTGGATAGAAATAATATCGAACATAGACCAACCCTACAATCATCAAGTGCAAAATCTGTCTCCAACATTTCTAAATATACATTCGAAGCAATTAGAATTGAACTGAGTACCATCCCGTGCCTACCTATGCTGATTATGACACTTCGTTACTCCGCGGCGACATTGCTAATTGGAATTTAATAGGAAATTTTTAGATGTATATAATTTTTATCTTATAAGAGTCTTATAATACATGCATAATTCATGTTCAAAATTTAATTTGCTTATTTTATTTACAGAATCCCAACTAAGAAAAATGGGGAGTAGCGAAGGTCAGCAAACCTTTTGCTTAAAATGGAACCATCATAAAACTAATTTAGTAGAAATTTTAGAGGCTTTAATAAAAGTCGAAACATACGTTGATTGTACACTAGTCGTCGATGATCAAGTAACATTTAAAGCGCACAGGGTAGTACTTGCTGCTAATTCACCATACTTCCAGTCAATATTAGCAGATGTCCCCATGGATCATTGCAGTATACTTTTCCCAGGAGTTAAGGATTTCGAAATGCGTGCTCTGCTCGAATACATGTATACAGGAGAAGTTAATGTCACGCAAGCTCATATTCCGCGTATTATGAAAGTTGCAGAACAACTTGAAGTAAAGGGTCTTTTTGATATGACAGAACTTCGGCGTCGACCAGGAAGTAGTGAACGCACTCCTGCAGCTTCCCCTCCGCGTGTGGTACCCGCTGCACCATCTAGCGTGTCACCTCCCATGCCAAATAATCGATGGCCACTACCGCCCACAGCGCCTGTACTTTCTGCCGCTTATGATTCTGCAGACATGAACCCATTAAAACGCAAAAAACTTTCAAGTATGCTAGCTACTCGTGATACTCCCATATTAAGAAATGTTCTCGCTCAAGCCACTCCAGTTGATTCCTCGCAACCTATGTCCCTTGTATGCCACCCTGTTAATCAGCACGAATCAACACGTTTACACTCTAATGGTTCGGCCCATGAAACTGAAAGACCTGCTAGCCCACAAAGACCTTTTGATTATCGTCCTAGGAGATTATCATCTAGGGCTTCTTCACCTCACTACAACCGCTCAGATCGTTCTGAAGATGCTCATTCACCATACACCGAGCGATCATTCGAGGATGACAATCAACGATCTTTCCATCCATCTCCGCCTCCAACAAATTTCCAACAAGATGTAAGAGCTGGATTAGCCCCGTACGTGCCACCGCAACAAAAACCTGAGTGGAAGCGATATAAGCAGTATACGAGATCAGATATAATGTCTGCTATTGAATGTGTTCGAAATGGAATGAGCGCATTACAAGCTTCACGTAAATATGGTGTACCATCACGCACATTGTACGATAAAGTAAAAAAATTAGGAATCACTACAAGTCGTCCTATGAGCCGCGGAGTTAAAAGAGAATCAAATGGGGCCGCTTTTCCCTATGGTCTAAGTGGAACCGGCGGTAACGACGACGGGACACCACCAACTCCACTTATAGATCCATCTTTTCTACAACAAGCGTTAGAAGGAGCTACTCGAGATGGAGGTCGAGAAGCTCTACATGCAATGGCTTTAGCTGCTGCTGCACATGCTGCGTTAGCCCCACGAACTCCACCTCGTTCAGCACCCCCATCACCCAGATCTCCTGCAGACGATGATCATGTTGAAGACCTGTCAGTAGCAAGGCGCCGTGATCCAGATCCTCCTTCAGGTGTCATAGTTCCACCTCGTAATTTTGCTCTTGATTGTAGCAGCGAAAGAGATTGAAATTATGGAAAGATGAAAATCATTCAAAAAGACTGACTTAGGCGTACAAAGTTAGAATAAGACACTTATAGGTAGGCTACTGGTAGGACGCGCCGCGCGCGCATGCCACGCTGACCGGGCTCCGGCCGGGCGATTGCAATGGGCCCCGCGGCCACAAATCTTCTACCTCTCTTCTTTCTATTTATTTCCAAACACCGTTTAAACCGATAACGAAATAAAATTTCCGTTAAACGATATTACGGTGTCTTTTTGTGATTTTTGTTTGTTTATTTTCTTCTGTAGATTTTTTATGTTTTATAACTTTTACGTCTTTGTTAATGTAATCTTGTATAGGTTAGCTTTAATTAGCGTATAATGTGTAAGTTGGACAGGAAGATAGGTTGCCTCCTATATGGTACGTCATATGCCACAGGTAGGTCCGTCTAGACGAGTAATTGTGCAATTTGTTGTCCGCGACTGTGATGTTTATAGACTGAAACGCCGCCATTACCTCACGCTCGTTACAGTTAAACTCTAGTCTCAAGCATCGCACGGTTCGCCTTTGTAAATTTTGTTTTTTTTAAAATATGCTAAAATCTAAAAGCCATTTAATTAACTATTATTTTTTTAAATATAATAAAACATGATTTTAAAATAAATAATGTTACTAATTGTAATTTTAATTTAACTTATCATTGAAGGTAATCGTGCGGAGCATTACGCTCATATAATATCTACTATATTATAGCGACATATGATTATATTATATTCTACGTACTTTAGATTTCTAAACATTGTTTGCGATTTGCCATAATTGTTCATTGTTGATATCTAGTTGTATACACCTTTTCTATATATTGTTTGATTTGCACAAGCACAGTCGTTTTTTTAGATATAAGAGGCTCATAACACTTAGTAGGCGTTGGATGCTCAATATTCTATTTAATTTAAAACATTCTGTCGCGTTTCTTTTTAATAGTTACGTAATTTGATATTGTTAAGTTAATATAAGATAATACTTATTTAACTTTTATTTTTAAATCATGGTTTATATTAAAAAACCCTATTGTATTTAACAAAATATAATTATTATATTAATATCATAACATTTACAGTGGAGCTGTGTCCTAATAAAAAAAATCATTTTATTTATTTAAAGAAAAAATCTGTTATAGGGTACGTTTACCTACATGTTAATACTGAAACAACTATACCGGTATCGTTGAACCTAATTATATAGTAATAATTATACTTATTATTTTGTAATTAATTGAAGACTGATTTGTTACTTTAGTCTAGTTTGAGAATGCCATAGATACTTTATAGTATTTGCATATTGTGTTTTTAAATTAAGTTATTTACGGGTTTGTGTAGAAACTGCACTACTGAAGTGTCACTATATAGTGCCTTGTTTGTTGAAATCTAGAGTTTTACAGACATTCCAGTAGTAAGCCACTGTGTCCTTTAGTGATTTGTGAACACTACGTATAGTTATTTTATATTCAACACGGCGTTGGGTGGTTTAAGATATGTTCTTGTGTCCGGAACACAATTATTAATTGTAAATGTAAATTATTATTAAGTATACCTTATAAAATACCTCACGATTTGTTTGGTTAGACAAGATGTTATGTGATTATATCATTAATATACCTACTTTTGTGCCTATATATAATTTTAAGTATGATGTTATGCACTAGAGACGATCAAGTAGTTGTGAATGTGAGTCGTATGAACTTTTTGTAGTATGGATACCTATAGTAATAGATTAAATTTAATCGAGTTTGTTCTCGTATCTAAATATTATAGTAAGAACTATATTTACAGATAATATAATGTTATAAATACAAAATAAACGTTTAATATCAATATCCTGTGATTCGTTACAAAAATACCTTTACAGATCTCTTTTCAGCAGAACATAGGTATATGGATTTAGCGAAAAAGATAAGCTAACTACAGGAATTACCTACATAAATAATAAAAGTAATGGACTATCTCATCATTTATATAGATTAAATTCATCTAAATGTATTTATGTCTTGTCACACCATACTCTCCTGTCACACTTCGTTCTATGTGACTCTACATTTTCTTTGCTTTCCATTGTATGTGTTAAGAAGCTGAGACTTAATCTTAATTGATATGCTTTAGAATCTTTAACTTACTGCAGACAATTTTTTCATCTGTTAAACTCAGTTATACCTATCAGTAATCAAGCAAATTATTACGAATAAAAACTAAGTATTAAGTATAATTAGGAACTTTTAATACAAAAAAATATTGACACAAAAGTATCCACTTAAAAGAACTTTTCTCATCTTTTTAATTATGAATAATTTTATTTAGGTACTGTGTGTCAATTCAAACAGCTACTCTACGTATTATTTTTGCGTCAAGATTCACGTTTACTTTAGTACAAAAATTGCAATAGTATTAATGTTAGGCAAACATTTTTTTTATGTTGTGATTATCTAAATAACTTATTCCCTTGAGTTAATGAAAATAAATATGTGATATTCAAATTTTAGTTTGGCCATTTAAAATGTCGACCATATATACCAGGTTAAATTTTATAATAAAAATCTATAAACTCTGTATACCTACTGCTTTTTCCTAACTTAAAAGAAATTTCAACCTAGACGAAAAGATAGCACGTAAATTGTCCAAACACTCTAACGGTTGTAGTCAAGGTATCTTTGACATAGATCAGTTACATTATCAGGATCATATTTGATGTTTATAATTTTTATAAGGGTTTATTCAGGAGAAAACTAGAGTTAGGGCAATCCGTTTTCCACATTCTGACCATATAAACATGGTGTGCTGAATAGTTAACATAAGGGACTTACCACATCAGAGAAACCGAACTAATTTTGAATACAATAATATATATACAAAATATACTTTTATTAAATTAGTGAATCAATTTTACATTTTTAAATATAAATTATTATAAAAATATATATATATTATTCTTATTAGTTTTTAATATTTGGTATTCTTTTTAGTTGAAATTGAACGTACAACCATCGCGTGGACTACCAGACATTATCCCACTTACCCTTACCTTACCCAACCCCCGAAACAATATAATAAATACTTACAATGTTATTATAGAAATTAAATATCACTTTGACGCCATCTTGTAATAGTTTTTAGTATGTTACTAAATTCAGAATAGGATACTAATATACGCCAATAGATGACACTGTTCGACAAGACAAATAATTGAATAAATATATTGTTAAATATAATATCTACATAAATTATATATTTTAAAAAAATATTTTTATTTAAAAACAATCTAAAAAAGTATCAATTGATATCAAATGATATTATAATTATGTTTCTAAACGTTTAGTACCTTGTGACGTAAAATCGCACCATCGAAACATGCGTTTTGATTGGACAATCCAAATCACATTCATAAGTCAAAATATAGAATAGTGGTAATGAACGTAAACAAGTGTGTTAAATCATAATAAAACGAATAATTTAATAAAATATAACGTCTGAACAAAAATAGAACTATATGTTTTTCCTTCTCAATATTCGTCATTATGGATACTGAAGAACCACTTATAAATAATGACGTATTTAACATACGTGATATTGCCGAAATCGAAGGTAAGTTTTGACTCATACTGAAAATAGATTTATAAATAATGACTTATATTAATTACTTTATACTGCTTATAGATTTTCTTAGCGGTTGTGATGGAGATTTTATGAAAAAACTAGAAGAAGAACTGGCATTTGTCGATCCAGATCCAGGAATCTTGGACATAGATACGAAATATAATTCTAATATTTCATCACCCCAACTGTCACCATACTACAATGCTCCAGGAAATCCTTTAGTTTCCCAACATCCTCACAATCGAAAATCACATCACCACATTCAACCAAAGAGCAGTCCAGTTTTAGGAGTATATGGCAGAGAGGAAGGTTATAATTTGGATATAAAAAATGAAGGACCCCTACAAGATGTGGCCCAACACAGTCCCAAGCAATCAACACCCACACCAATGGTTGTGCAACAAGTAATTCCCAGTCCCCTTTATGTCAACATAGCGCAAGGAAGCTTACAAAAATTACCTGATGGTAGAGCATCTTTAGTTCAAGTAGATGGGGTTCCAAAAATTAATCAATCTTCTAAGCCTCCACCATCACAACCATTATTATTGCCTAATAATACAAAAAATGTAACTCCTGTTATATTAAAGAGTACTGATGCAAATTTTTCTCCAGTAATACTACAGTCAAATATTATCAACCCAGAGACACAAACATTAATGTACACTAGTGCTCCCATACAAGGTAATAATATCAGCTGTTATATATTGTTATAAATTTTAATGTCTTAATATTATTTTATTATATTAGCTTTTTAAATTTTAGGTACTACTCAAAGTATTATTACAAATGCAAAATGTACAAATGAAGGTCAACCTATACATACATTCTTTGCTAGCAATAATGGCACTTTACTCACAACTGGTATACCAGTTGTTCTAGATGGAGACAAGATTTCCTTTAATCACACAATCAATGGTCCGCCTAAAGTTAAAGAAGTTAAAAGAAGTGCACATAATGCTATAGAAAGGAGATATAGAACTAGCATTAATGATAGAATTGTAGAGCTTAAAAATATGTTAGTTGGAGAAGAAGCTAAGGTAATATATTAATTAAGACAAAAAATAAATACAGTACATAATACAATTTATACACACCCTAAAATATTAGTTTATAATATTTTATGAGAAATGTGTATTGCATCACCTTGTAGGTAGATACATAAGCCATACTTAAGAACCTTATCATATAAACTAAGTACTGCTCTTCTAAAATATTATCAAAGGAAATGTTGATTTGATTTGAATATGATAATTGGTAACTTTTAGCTAGATATGTAGGTTATGTGAAGCTTTATACTTTTATAACTATTTTGTTGATTTTTTTTAACAAACAACTTTTGGAAACCATCCAATCGAACTCATGTCTATATATATGTCTGTCTCATTTTATTCAGTTAAACAAATCAGCAATATTAAGGAAAACAATAGATTATATTAAGTACCTGCAAAACCAAAATACAAGACTGAAACAAGAAAATATGTCACTTAAATTGGCATGCCAAAAGTCTGGTGTGAAGGATGTGTTTGATGGAGCATACACTCCCCCACACAGTGACTCTTCCTCACCATACCAATCTCCTCGTGATATAGACAGTGATTCACCATCATCTCCTGAATACAAGGTATTTAATTAATTCCTAGCTTTAAACATTTTCCTAAATAAACCAGGTTATAAGTGTAATCTGTGCAATGTACATTTTGTGTTACTTGCACTTGACTTGACCTTAGATTATTATTTTTTATTATTTGAGTGTAATAAAAAAATTGCATTAATTTTATTTTACTTAAATTAAAATTATATTTTTTTAGGTAGAAGAGAAGTACTCTAAAGTAGTCATGGGAATGGGTGATCACTCTCGGCTTGCATTATGTGCCTTTATGGTTGGGCTTCTTGCTTTCAATCCGTTTAGCTCATTTTTAGGGGGCTTCATTTCAGATTCTGTGTCTAATGATTATTCAGCTCGAGTGGACCATAGAAGAATTTTGTCAGATGATAACTATAGTAAGTTTAATAGAAAATACATTTAATTAGTAAACTAAATAAAAAAGAGGCCATTTATAAATTACGTCACCCTTTTAGGAGGGTAGGATCTTCAACTTCATGACGTCTATCTTCAAAATATAATGTACCAGCATCGTTTTGGCTCTAGGTGAAAAATTGTAAAATATATGGTGTTGCACTAAATAGTGATAGTGGTAGCAGCTTTGTCACAAGGGAGACAGCTTTGACCAAGATGGGGAAGGAGATAAAAAAAATGAAACTTTGTGATGTAATTATTGGATGGTCCATGACCAGACCAGACAAAAAAAATAATTAGACAACATTTTTTTTTTAAGCTATACAATTACGATAATTAAACAATATTTCAATGTTTTCAGGTTCTAGTGGCTTATCTTGGGGGACCTGGTTGTTTAATATGTTTATTATATACATAGTAAATTTCGTTATACTCGGAGGTTGCCTTATAAAACTACTTGTTTACGGTGATTCAGTCCCCAAGTCGCAATCTAGAGAGGCTGGATTGTTCTACAAGCATAAACGAGAGGCTGATAATTATTTAAAAAAGGTTAGTATCTTTATTTTAATTATAATTAATGAATGTTACTTTTACCTATAGAAGTTTATGAAGTTTACTATGTACGTACCACAATGCTTTAATTTGAATTAAGAATATATTATACATATATTAATATGCCATGGTGGTGTAGTAGTATAGAGTTTATAGTAACACTCACAATATCGCCTGATTGAGTACTCAGAGGAATGAATTATATCAATTTTTGTCACTTTGGCAGCAAGGCAAAGTGCTGCAATCAGTTCCGCCATTTAACAATGCAATGCCTCGAAAATTCGGTGAAAAGTAGGGAACGAAACTAGGTTTCCTATGCCTACCCACCCTACTTAATGCAGGATATAACGCGAAATTGAAAAAAACTAACAATTCCAGAATGACATAACAAACGCACGTGCGGAACTCAATTGTGCGTTGACCGCGTGCGGCGCGAGCGTGGGCGTGCGTGGCGGCGTTAAACGCGCGGCGTTGGCGGCGGCGGCGCTGCGCCAGATGCTGCAGCGCACCCCCGCGGGCGGGTTCCTGGCGAGGCGCGCTGGCGATCTGTGGGCAGATAGGTACTGATACATAGAGTTGATTAGTTTTTACTTTTATGTTCTGAGCCAGAAAATGAACATAATTCATTCCCCCGATTGAGAATTGAACCATCAACCATGACATTAATAGTCAGACACAGTGCCAATCATTAAATGAACGATCTTACGAATATATAATTCCAGAACGACATAACAAACACAATTGTGGATCTTCACTGCTCGTTTATTTGCAATACTAATACATAATTTATAATTAGTAATTACAAAACTAGTACATAATTTATTTATGGATATTGTTTACAGTCCAGCACGCAGAGCCGCACAGCAATGGGCAGCAGAGGTAGCAGCAGCATCGCTACGACTAGCTCAGCTACAAGGTGGTGGTCGCGCTGAACGAGTCCTCCTAGCGCTACAGGCAGTGAATCTGGCTGAAGTGGCCGGAAATAAGCAACGATTGGCGGAAACATATGTCACTGCAGCTTTGGTGTTCAAGGATAATATGCCGAAGTTCGGGAATTGGTTGTGTGGGTGTGTGTTTTTGTATTTTTTTTAGTAATTATAAATACAGCATATTCTGAGTGAAGCATCAAGGAAAAAGCGTTTAGCTGAAACTTATGTACTGCTTTGATTTTGGAGCTGAATGTGAGGATGTGTATTTTTATTTTTGATGAGTACATGGCACATTATGTTGAGTGCATCCTCCTACCTCTATGTCTCTGTTTGCGTGAACTTGGTGGCTTTCTATAAAACAAATAGACCAATTAACTTTTTGTTCAGCTTCACGCTGCATCCTGCATACAGCAGGGTAGGCAGAAGGAATCTCTTGTTTAGACACTGTGTTTCCCACTTTTCGCCGAATTTTTGAGACATTGCGTGTTGAGTCACGGAAGACCACGCCGCAATTTTGCCTTGGTACCAGAGCGAAAAGATGTGAAAATATTAATAAGTAATAATTTGTTATATGTTGAAGTTACGGGAAATCATCTGAAAGTGCCTTACACTTGCTAACATCTTTACATAGCAAATTGTAATGTTCTACATTGAGTAGTTGTTGCTGTGTGTTGTCAGTCGGCATTACAATTTATACTTAGATGAAAAGATACTTATAGCTTACAAATTATAAGCCCCATATTACACTTCCCAGATACTACCTCCGTCGTTGCGCATTCACCTGGGACGGTATAGGCGAGGGTTCCGCACGGGTCCGTTGGGCCATCAGCGACCGAGGCCAACAATTCCTTCGCACCCGACGATGGGATTATGAACAAACTACCAATGTGCTGTTCTCGAGGATGCCTGCGTCCACTGATCCATTGGCGTATGCTATGCGGGTACGTTGTTTTATATACGTTTTTTTGGTTATTAGTGAGGCAAGGCAAGCTTGGTACTGAAAAACACAATGGTTATGGGTTTGATTCCCATTCGGGTGAATTATTATTTTATTTATTTTTATTTAATATTTTCATTTCATCGTTCTGGTAACATTGTGAATCGCGGCATTGAGTTTTGCCTGTTATCACGCAATGTCGATACAGCGTGAAGCCAAAAATAAGAAAAAATAATCTAACTACTTAAAATATATGTGAAATGTTGATATTCCAGGCCTATCATTTAGAATTACTACAGAAAAGCCTCCAAATGCTCCTCTCCGCAGACGAACGAAGCAACACCCGTGATGTACTGGAACTTATAAAATTGATCACAGACAATGTCTCGACAGATGCACCACATCACACTGGTATTTAATAAAAAATCTCATATGTCATAATTTGTAACGTATCGAGACCCCAACCGGCGCCCTTTGGAAATCGTCTAAACTCTGACTGCTAAGCTTTCCCTCACACTAGCTTAAGCACAAAACATACTACTGTTTTGTGTAAAATTAAAAATATTATATTCTTTTCGTTTTATAAATAAATATACATATGTTTGAGGCCATCAGGGCTCACCGGTACAGCGTCTGACTGAAGACTTGTTATGGGTTTGATTCCCACTTTCATTAGATTGGATAACAAGTGGGAAACGCAGTGTCTTAACATTAGATTCCTTCTGGTTACCCTGCCATTTGAAGAATACAGTGTGAAGCTATTAAAAGATATATTTTTTTGTATAGGCTGCTGGGACCCCGTCGTGGAATGGTGGGCGAACATTGTGGGTGTCGCCGCCACGTGGTTACTCGCTGATTCTCAAAAAGCCGCCGATATCGGAGATAAATTAAACTTACTGCCTGAAGAACTGGCTAACTCTGAGGATCCCTTGCCTGGGTATGTATGATACATATACATATAGACTCTATTTTGATGTATAAGCTATGTAAATAATTTATGTAAATTGATTCAGTAGCTTTTAATTTACACATTTGTAATATTAGTAGGAGTTAGATAAAACAAAGTTGTTTCCCATCAATGTATATGATAAACCCTGAAATACTGCATACTATGTATTCACTTTAGTATATTCATAAACATTATTACAAACCCTTTTTTGATGGAGCATTTTATTGTTTGAAAATCTACACATAGTCTTGATTATAACCTATGCTTCCTGGAACCTTTATCTGAATTTTTTGATAATTAATTAACTGGGCTTGGGACTTCTTCCAAATGTTTGTGTTTTACACCATCACTTTTATCACCATCAATATTTCACTAACTAATAATACGTTTTTATTATTTGGCAAACAAACTCTATTTGGTTAAAAAATAAATAATATACTGATAAGTAAAACCACATTGAAAGATTTTAAATAATCAAATCATATAATCCCATGCCCTTGAAAAACAAATCCTAACACTATAAACACATATAAAACAATCAATCACAAGCATTAGAAATTCTAATGGTGGTGTTTATAAAACATTGTGGACCGTTTATAGTTTATACTTTATGTAGTGATTAATAACTATTGTCTCTAATGTAAACAATGTTCAGGGCTTTGCATATGGCGTACAAAAGCCGCCGCGGACTCCTCAGTGTAGCGCAGTGTAGAGATGAACATTCGGTCGAGAGGACTTCGGAAACTATACTTAAGGTATGTTTTATTTGATTATATTATGTTTGTAAAAATATGTATGTTATAATTCGATTTGATAACTTTTTAAAAGTGGAAATTTTTGTTTGATAAATGTCATAGCTACTTTTTTATTAATTTACTTTTAGAAAACGTGTAAAGTAGTGTAAAACTTTAAAAATATAATAAAATATTATTGTTTGGTTTTTAGTTAGTATATCTTTAACTTGGATAGAATATTGATTATTTGTCGTTAAGATATAGAATAAACTGATAATTGTATAGTATTTAGTTATTTACTATTTTATATTTCGCATGGCACCTGAGCAGGGTAATCAAAATATTATGTAATATATATATATATATAATATTGAAATAAAATCATTTCTTCCAGTGAAGATCAAAGCTACATCACGTACAATCAGACACTATCCTGCTGCACGACAGCAGCATTTAAAAACAATAAATTTTCACAAAAAAAAACACAATTGTTCTGTTATTTGGACGAAGACATTAATGGAGAAATTAATAAAATTTTCAATAGTTTTGTTTTTGCCAATAATTGGTAAATAAATAAATGTTAAAAAAACAAAATAATTTTCAGGTTTGCGATATTGCTGGAACCAGGTTAGCGGACTCCTTAGCATATTACTGTTGTCGCAAGCCTACTCAACTAATGATGGTAGGTTCACAATTGCATTTAAGTATAAAAACAAATATTTACAAAAATTAAAAAAAAATATTATGTTTTTTTTTTCTTTAGAGCGCCAGCATATTAATCGTGTATATTATTTGAAGACAAACTATTGCGAGAGTGCATTGTAGTTGCATTGCACTTGTTATTTATTATGTGCAATATTTCTACAAAGCAAATCTCGCTCTAGTTGCTTTCGTCATACATACATTGTTTCTTTTTTATTTGGGATTTGGTAAGAAAGTTATTTTTTTATTTAGCTTTTTGTAGTATTTGTGTTTGTTGAATTGTTTTTTTTTTTATTTAACTCAATCTTTTTACCAAAATAAGAAATTTATTTCCCGAGTGGGAATCAAACCCACAAGTGCCGCTGCACCATGAATACCTCAAAATAAATCGAATTAAATTTACAAATGATCCTTTATATTCCCAGCTAATGCAAGTGCTATGCTGTGACTGGCTGCTGGAGGTCCGTTCAGGCGTGTGGGAGGCGAGCGGCCTGACCCAGGGCACGCCGCCCGCGCCCGCGCGGCACCTGCGCGCCTTCCAGCGTGACCTCCACTCGTTGAGGCGCCTGTCACAGACCTTACCTGTTAGTACCATTACTTTTTTTTAGAATAAAGACTAAACTTTAAACTTTTGTGCCCCACTTTTCGTCGAATTCATTGCGGCATTCAGGCATTGCGTGTTAAGTAGCGGAACTCAACGCTACGTTATGCTTTGTTAACAGTATGGGGAAATGAAAATATTATGAAATATTGTGTGGGAATGGAAACCACAACCATCGCTTTGTTAAGTCTCTAGAAGTCACTATGTTAAGTCACTAGAAGTAAAGTATTTCGTTTTACACAGTTGAAATTGGCGATCTAAGGGATAGACCTTACTAAAACGTACTCTCCACATGTGGCAGACATGTTATTAGTTAAAAAAGAAAA
>DWNA01000651.1:0-20501 GCA_018249835.1 Heliconius besckei | reverse complement strand
TACAAGTGAAAATTATTATTTCCTTTGGTAATTAAGGAACAGAACTTAGTATCAAACAGACTACCGAATTGCTTAATTCCTAATTTCAAATGCATACCAATGGGAATCGAACCCAGAACCAAATAAAAAATACCTCCTATTGTACGTCGTTCGACGTCACCAAACAAAGCCGTCACAGTTGGAAATGAAATAAAAAGTAAGATGTAACAATAAATTTTCACATGACGAGTCTCGTAAGGTTCCTGGGACGATAAAAGGGCTCTAACACATGTCTTAGGTCAGGGTTGTCGGATAAAGGTACTAGCTATGGCGTTTGGTTAGCGCTGTTTTTTTAAATTTTTAGCTTCACGCTCTATCCCGTATATACTCGCAGCAGAATTGGCGGAGGCTATCTAGTGTTAAGAGGATTACGCAAACCTGAATTTTGGCAAAATTACATGTTAAGTGGTGAAACTCCGGTGGACTCGTATCGGTATTCGCCTTGTCTTATTACTAGAGGGAGAAAATGAAAGTAATTCTGTTGAAGAACAGTACAGTAACTTAAATATTTTTTTTAGTCCACGTATTAGAGCGCATATACCAGGGTAGACAGAGAACTTAATATTAAAACACTTTATTTTTCACTTTTCGCCCGAATTAGGGCATTGAGTGCCTGCTGACCCAACTAAAGAGAGAGAAATAGAACCTACATCCACTACATCTAGAGAAGAGGCTGTCACACTGCGTCACAAAGACTAACTTTTCATAAGTCATCTTAATCATAATTTTAAATTTTTCAGTCCATTGACTTTCTGTTTTTGACAGCCCTAATCTAAAACAATTTATAAGATCGCAATCACTCGCTGTTATTACGCTCGTTCCGTGAAACATTATTGTTAGCGTTACAATGCTATATGAAAGTTACATTTCTTGATTCACGAAAAAAGGTAGAGACATTGTGTACCAAATAAATACATACTTTATGATTATGTAGTGGCTTCACGCTGCACTGCTTTTAGCAGGATAGGCAGAGAGTTAGTGTTAAGACACTCCGTACGATATTTTCCGGAATAAAATCAAGTACACAGTCACAGACACACACTTGTGCCAATACGCCACAACTGTAGTAGGTACACATTGTAGTAGGTACTAATATACTAAATAATTGAATATTAGCTTACATTTTTTTCAACATTATATAGCTTCTTCTTTCAGTTAATTTTAAACAGATTATTTCTGGTCATAAACAATATATTATTTTGAGTGTAGCTTGAGCCCATAATCGTTATGTGTACAGCTAGCACTGAACTACAACAGCATCGTTTTATTACCAAAAATATAGCTTAAATAAAACTTCTTCCTTCAAAATCTGTTATAAACAGTCAAAACAAAAGAAACTATTTTAAATACCGTGCCTACACGCGTGCGAGGTGCGTGCTGACACGAATAATAGTTTTTCCTCTATAGATTGCCGTGAAGGACTCGTACCCATATTTTGAATATCAAATGACTTATATTATTTATTTATTTATTATCATAACGTTTTATGTAGGTTAAAGGCGCAAGCTTGCACTATAAACGTGATAGTTTGTTTCCAGTTTCCTCTGTCCACTCTGCTAGATGCGGGATAGCCCGGGATAGCAGGGAACTAAAAAAATCTCAAAACTATCGTGTCTTTCTGCTGCTAATATAACTTTTCCATTAAACATTTACTGAAAACTCATTTTGTTATATATTAACGTTTTAATTCAAGCCAATTTAGTGGTGTTCCAATTTCTGCGGTTAAATTTAACCCTCAAATTGACTATAATAGTTAAGCTGGAACTAATTTTAACTGGATTATTTTGAAAGTTTTGTCGTCCGTTCCGTTATTATTTTTGGGTTAACTTCTTTAATATAATGGATAGTTTGTAAGGTTTGTTTATATTATGTGAATTTCAGGAACATTCATCAATTATTATTTAAGTTGTTATGATTTTAAACTACAAATATATATCATATCTAATGTGAGGAAACTAAGTTTATTATTGCTCAATGCGACAGCCTAACGTTAAATGTGACGGTTGTTAGTTCGATTCCCACTCGAAGGAATGAAATATTTAATATCTTCATTTTCTCGCTTTGTTAACGAGGAAAAGCGCGGCGTTGACACGCAATGCCTCAAGAACTCAGAGTGACGTCAGAAATGGAAGTGTGTTGATAGAGAACGGAGGACCTTAACACTAGGTTCCCGGGTTCCCTTTGCCTATCCTGCTATGTGAAGCTAAAACAAAACAAACATATTCAACACTATAATACGATAAAAAACAACACTCTATAAAGAGAACTGTTTATATAAAACAAAGTGTAGTCAGCGGAGCGTGCCGACGCCTCTCAACATTTAGTTAGATACCAAATTTGTATTAACAAGCTTGTGTAGCGACAATTAAATTGTAGTGTATTATGTGAGAGTATTATCAGGAAAAGCTTGGGATATTGTTGGTTGAAAACGGTGGGTATGGGTTCGATTCTAATGTACAAAACGGAAGGGTAGACAGAGAGGATTTACTGTAAGACACTCTGTTTCCCACTTTTCGCCCTTTTTTGAGACAGGTCTTTTTACCAGGGCAAGGAAATGCAAAGTCGTACTAGTAGTTCCTTAGATTGGCACGTCCAACCAAACAAATTCCTAAGTATAATATAAAAACTAAAACTATAAAAAATATACAATTTTAAGATTTTCTACTGAAATTCCTGTAAATAATTTTATATCCGGTACAAAATCCCGCTTGAATCAGCGGTGCGTGCCGACGCTACAGAACAGTTGGCTGTGGGTGCCAAAATTATGTTTTATTATCTCACATTACAAACTTTCTAGGTAAAAATTAAGTGCACTTTTAGCTTTTCATGTGGAAAATGTGATTTTAAATACATGTCGGTTGGTTCGTGGGGTTTGAGTGAAATATTTTATGTTTATTTGTTAGTAATTAAATTTCCGTGCCAGAAATTTGTCATTTTGGGACGAATATGGTCAATTTTTTTTTGTTAAATTGATGAAATATCTTATTTTTCTATAAAGTTTTATGGAGACAGTTACACCCGTCAGAGAGCTAGGAAAAAGGAATCAATAGAACTATCTATAGAACAGATAGATATTAAATACCAACAAATATTTTCGAATTTAGAATAAGTTACAATTTTTAAAAGCACTATTCCATACTTAGGATTCTTCTTCTTCACGTTAAATACTACTATTGTCCAAACAAACATGACTTTTATGTCTTTTATAACTGAATATTATAAATTAAATTTAAAGCCTACTAAAAAGAAAATTCTAAAATTTTGTCATCGTGGGGCGCTCTTAATTATATTATCTATTGTCAGTGACAGTCCTTTGTGCTGTATTTTCATATAAATATATTTTAATAATAGAGTTACTTTTAATAACTTTTGAGGCCAGTCGTGGGGCAGTGATAGAAGCATGCAACTGTAGGTGCGACAGGTAGTGGGTTTGATTTCTTTGGTGATGACGTAAAGCGTTCCGTCACTCAATAATGTCTGCAAGATTCGGCGGAAAGTGTAAAACAGAAGTGTCTTAACGGGAACGGACTGTCTTAGTACTAGGTTCCTAAGTCCACCGTTTACCCTCCTATGTTCGAGATATAGTGTGAAGTTGAAAAAAATATCTCAAAACGCCACAATGACGAAATAAATATAAAATTATACAAAAAATTCTACTTACAAAACTTACTTAAGAGCATAGCTGTATTTAACAAAAGGGCACCTGAGGCATTCAAAAGTTTTCACTTGTTCAGGCTGAAGTTACAGAAGTGAAGACATTTTAATTAGAAAAAAGTTTGACAACTTATTTTACGAATTATATAAAGATGGATGTAGTTTCAGTTTTAAATCATTATAATTTAGCGAGGATAGCGTTTGACTGTAAACACAATGGCAGTGGGTTCAATTTCCACTCGGGGAAATGAATTATTTTCGTATCTTGATGCTTTGGTGGCAAGAGTATGCGCAGCGTTGAGTTCCGCTGCTCAACACATAATATCTTAAAAATTAGCCGGAGAATGAGGAACGATATGCTCAACACACCTTTGGGTACAGATACATATTTTGAACAGTGTAATGGATGACATAGGTTACTTATAGATTATATTTCACTCCCCCGAGGGGGAATCAAACCCACAACCGTTGTGATTACAATTGCAAGTTTATGTCAGATTTTGTGCTACTGTACCGCGATTGTCTCATTGTTAAAATAATATATTCTAATAAAATTTATAAAACAATTTTTATTTTATAATAACCACCAGCTCTAATGTCTCTAGCGTCGTCCAACATCTTCATAATAGCGCGGGAGCATTATTCTGTTGACACTTCCCTAGTATCAATTACTCGTTCTATAATAGGATAGAAACTATTTTTTAATTTTTATATTATGTTTTTTTAATTTAAAAAGGTTAAAAGGTTAATTTAAAAGGTTACTTTTTAATGATATCTCAAGGTCTCTTCCAGACCAATACTTATAGTATATATACGTTTTTGTAGTTACATATAGATAGCGGAGTAGACAGAGGGAACCCACAACAATATAAGACACGTTTTTGTTCTCCACTTTTCGTTGAATTTATGAGATTTTGTGAGTTGATTAGTCTAACTTAACGCGACGCTCCGTAACCATAATGGAGAAATGAAAATAATTTAAATATAATCATTCCCCTGAACGGGGATTGAACACACAATCGTCGCTTTTGCAGTCGCAATGTTTTATGTATATACTTATTATTAAACAAGACTCGTTACTAAAATACTCATAGACATTACATAGACGAAACTACTAGACTAGAAATAATCGAAATGTCGAATTTGACGTAAAGTAGGTTAAAAATTACTACAAGAAGGGAATAAATTTTCTAGTTTTACGTGCTAAATTTCTCAAACAAACAAAGTCGGTGACGATAATATGTATTTTTTTAATATACAAAAAAATATTTTAGAATCTTACCAAAAATAACAAATTTGACACAAACATAATAAATAATGGTCCGGCAAATATCATTCGAAGTAATCAGAAAGTTCAAACGTACAAATAGTTTACGTTTCGATATAAAGTAAACTTATTACAAGCGGAATCACTACTGTGGAGATCGAAAATAAATCTCATTCGATATCGACGGCGGAGCTTAATTTTCTCGAAGGCATTATTATGGGTTTACGGATTTGTAGCGCAGCTCTATTCTACAAAGTTGGGTTCGATTCTCATTTCAGGGATTAGTTATCTTTTTCATTTTCATTCCGGGAGGCACGAAGTGACAAAATATTCCGTTCTCCAAATATCGCCCAAATTTGAGACACCGCGTGAGAGAAGTCACGCTTTGTCTTTCTTTTTATTTTGCTTCTCAGTATTATATTGACACTGGAGAATAATAAGTGATGTAATCTATTTGTGACAAAAAGAAGGATTTTTTTTCATGAGTTTGTGTCCAAGTTTAAATTTACCTGTTTATTTATGTATTAAAAAAGGCTAAAGAAAAAATTAAGTGTACAAATCTCCCTACAGAGAAGCTAACAACATAAATAAGTTGTACAAATTTCGACGAAGTTTGATAAGAATTTATGTCTTAGTGGTCAAAGCGCTTGGACGGTTTCCAAGAGGCGCAGGTTAAAATTCCGCTACGGTAAACATTTTATATGATTCTAAAAAAGTATATTTTTCTTAATTATGGAATAGCACTTTAAAAATGTACAAATACTCGTTTCCATAGCAACGTAAACATCAGCTTATACAAAAAATGTGAATTGTCAAACATATACTTAATAAAAAATATATAAAATAATGCCCTCCTTCTCTATATAAACTATGACTGAGCCAAATTCCAAACTCCTCAGTTCGCACAATGTTCGTAAAAAGTGGTACAAACTTTTGTTTCACATAAACAACCATAGATATATGTATGTTTGTTTATCAGTTACCTCATTATCATAGAACTTTGCCTACTCTGTGTTCAGACAGCCCTACAATAGGACCTCAGATCTCTTTTATGACAATACACAGCTTCAAAAAGGTCATGATTATACCTAGATAATCCCAAAAATGATGTTTTTATGCTAAGCATAATTCATATGTGGCTTGTTTACCTCTACATATATACGGTCACGTTTTAATCAAACACTTTGCTTATAACCTCAAACGGAATGGTTCGAAAGTCATTTCCTCGATAACTATCTGAAAATTTGGTGAACTTTCACTGAAAAATTACATTTTTTCCATAGAAAAACTTGCTTGAAAAGAGTTGCCAG
This sequence comes from Heliconius besckei, assembly GCA_018249835.1. NCBI lineage: Eukaryota > Metazoa > Arthropoda > Insecta > Lepidoptera > Nymphalidae > Heliconius > Heliconius besckei. Next base: position 14,231 of record DWNA01000651.1, on the reverse strand, counting down.
TCTTGATTTATTTAGTTATGAAAAGCTTTGTTCTTTTAAGCCATCGTCGAACAGAGTTTCAGTTCTAAGAGAAATTATTTATTTTCAATGCGCATGACATATCCGTTCCCCACTTTTCTCTGAATTTTTGAGACACTACTTGTTGTGCGGCGGAACTCAACGCCACACTTTACCTTCTTATCAGAGCAAGGAAACGGAAATAATAAATGTTTCATTCCCACAACTTTCGCGCGCTCACGCTTAGTACTTAAACGTGTGTAAAAGTGTTTCAAAATAACAAATGAAAATCACAAAATTGAGTTGGTTTTAAAACAATTTATGTAAATGACGCCGCGCCAGTCCACTCCCGCCGCCCACAAATCTGCAACCCTCACATCTGGCTTTAACAGCGTGGAAATGTGAACTGGCTTAACGATTGTGCAAATGTTATAATTTCATAGAATATGTGGGTGAAATTAATTTCTTGCTTACTTTTAGTATTGGTATTATAGCGTTTGGTTTGGTAGGTGATATGGCGAGATTTTCGTGACCCATCACGGGTTCGATGATCGTTATGTGAGAGAACCACAAGGAAAGAGTGTTAGGACACTGCGTTCCCCACTTTCTTTCTGTACATTAACATTGCACGTTTTCCTTCACATTGCTTTATCACGACTCACACTGGCTGATGCGAAAGTGCGACGTTGAATTTTCCTTTGAAAATATTAAATATTTCATTCCTCCTAAAAGGAACTATATCTATATATTAGAGATAAAATGTTATACGCTCAAAAATATTTTCTAAAATTAATATATAACCTTATTTTTAACACTAGCAAGACATTTTTTTCAGTTTTCAGTTAACGAACGCAATTTTTCACTAAGTTAACTAGGTAAAGGCGAGACTACGCTGCTAGGCTACCTATAAAACACTGTGTCAAATAAACGAGGCTTCTATATTGAGATTTGTAGCATAGTTCACAAGTAAAGAGCGGGGTGGAGATTTTTTTTGTATTCTTATATTCACCTGGGCCAGTCGTGCGATTCTAAACGCGGCAGGTTGTGGGATCGGTTCCATAAGAAGAAATGAAATAATTAATATTTTCTTATCCTCGCTTTCGTAACGAAGTAAAGTAACAACTTCTGGTAACAAGATAAGTCGCGGCGTTAAGATCCGCCACTCAACATACAATATCTCGAACTCAAAATTGGGGAACGAAATGTCTAAACATTTGATTCACGTTGAGTACTTTGTTATACGAAAAAAAGCGAGAAGCTATTATTTTCAATTATTTTATATTACATTGGCTTATTAGTTAACATTACATTGGTTTTTTATTTGCAATTTTTTGTTATCATATATACATATTTTATCTTTCGTTGTATTTATAATTTTCGTTCTTCGCTTTTGACTAAGAAGCTTTTCTTAAAGCGCCCTTACCTTTAGAGGCTTTGATCATTAAAGATGAATATTTGGCGGGTATTATTTATCAAAATATTAAATCATATTTTAAAATATTTGTGGTAAATTAAACATTATACATATAGGAACATAATCATATTGAAACTACTATCCTTTTAAACTACATAAGTATATCTCTAGGCAAAGAAAAAGAAACTAATATCACTATCGAATCATGATTCTTTAATCCTTACTAAAAAAAAGCCGTGTATAAAAAGGTGGTCATTTCAAGTACGAGTTGGATTCGCCCACCGAAGGTTCCGTAACAATCTCATAATTAGAAGTCATCTTATAAAAGTTGACAAATCTAAGTTTACAGTTGTATGCACTAATTTTGTATGAAATTAACTACAAATAATAAGTTAGCAGTGATTTTTTTCAGCTTGATACCTTGACAAAGTCATAATTTTTATTTTGAGGTACAGGACCCTAAAAACAACCCATTTTAATTAAAATAACACGTATTAAACGTAAAGTATATGATGTAAGAGGATGAAGATTTATTTTATAATGCTATAAGCTTTTCCTCGCGTGTTTTTGGCTAACGCAAATGAGATTGTGTAACAAGGATTATTTCATATTTTTTCATTAACCGCGACTGAAACCACAATTGTAAAGCAGTTGGAATTTATTTAACTAGGCGAGGTAGTTGCCAGTTCGAATTTAACGAATTATTTTTTATAATTATTAGAGATGCGCCGAATAGTGTTTTGACCGAATAACCGAATACCGAATATTATGCGGTTTACACTTTACCGAACCGGATATTCGGCCGAATTATTCGGTTCACGATTTCTTTGTTATTTTGCCGCGGAAACAGGTTTTAACATGTACTTATGCCACTTGTCGTCGCTGGCTAGATAACGAGCGGGCCGTACCTCACCGCCACCCGAAAGCACGAAATTTAAAAGTTGTCCAAATGTACCAGAAATTGCTTTTGAACATTGTTGGACCAGAGGGTTCAATAATGACAAACAGGGAAGAACCTCTACAAAATATTACATTTCTTCTAGAAGAATCTCATATGGCGTTTTAGAACTGTTATGAAAAACTTGCCTCGATGAATCCTGTCATTGCAGAAGATCCTAAAAGCCCAATCGATGTGGAATTCCACAGTTATGCAGGTAAAGTTCTTCTACTTATAATCCAGAGCCCTTTTGATTGGTGGGCAAAACATAAGTCTAATTTCGCTACTGTTTTTTTTTAATATGGCGTACTGTTCTCATCTCTGGGCTGGTGCACTCCAGTATCAGCTCGACCCATTTGATTGAATACAACGCAGAGCCGTTCGAATCGCCGGGGACCCAATAATCTGCGAAGGACTTGACACTTTGGCTTTGCGCAGTGACTCGCTGTGCGTTCTTTACCGCATTTATCATGGGGAGTTTTCTGGGGAACTATTTGACCTGTAGCCTGCTGCTCCTCTCGTGAGTCTGAACTAGGTCGTGGATGGCGGTGGTCACTTACTCTCAGGTGACCCGTACACTTGTTTCTGTATCTTTTATCATAAAAAAGTAGTCCTGGTAATGGTGTAGGTATATAACGAACGATTATTTTCGAAAGTAAGAAACTTATATGAAGAAAAATGCATCATAATTTACCATTAATTGATTATAAATATTAAAATATGTTCGTTTCTTTCCACTTAAGTTTTATTTTATTTCTGATCTATGAGGGGCGTTCAATATATTCTTGGTATCAGAACAGAAAAAACTCACAAATAAACCCATTCTCTTTATATAGGCGGGCCCCCAAAACCTCAATACATTTGTTACCTCGTTATATTAACTTGTCAATTACCTGCAAAAAGTAAAGCCTGACTGCACATTTATTATTGCCTTCAGCTCTTCATCATCCACAAATCGTTTTCCACGGACATCATTTTCAAATTTCGGAACAAATAATAATCTCTAGGTGCCAACACTGGACTATAGGATGGGTGGCAGATATTTTCAAAGCCACAATCGCAAACAGTAAAGCCTTGGAAACACGTGTCATGTGAAGCGTTGTTAACGAGAAGCAACGCACAGTTTTCTTCAAAATTGTCGCGTCAGTCATTTCACTTGTAGTTAACAAAGGATAACTAGCAAAGTAATGATAAGAAATGTGTTTATTATTTATACCCTCATATAGTGTTATTAACTAAATAATTAGTCTAATTACGAATGTACTTAGTAAATCATATCAATACTGAAAAAACATTAAATTCTTCTCGTACATGAAATTTCTGCACTGTTCTTCTATCTCTGTATAGGTATGTTATAGTGTCTATTTTTGTCAATCTGTGTCTTAAGTATGTTCATTATAAATTTAAAATGTTGATTTAAGGCTTAAAATAACTATTGCCTACATTTTAAGAAAAACATATGATGTTGATTTGTGGTTTAAAAGACGTTGCATATTTAATTTCTACTGTGTCGTACAGCCAAGTAAATGGAAATACTCGAACCGAATATATTCGGCACCATAACCGAATAATTCGGCCGAATACGAATATTGAAAAAAACATGCCGAATACATCGAATACCGAATACCAAAACGAATATTCGGCGCATCTCTAATAATTATATTTGAATTTGAAATACACTGGGAGTGCTTCTATAATTATTTATACTTACATATGATGTTCAATTCCATTTCTTCGCTCTGGTGTCGAGGCATAACTGCTGATTTCCGCTACTCAACACGCAGTGCCTGAAGAATTTAGCGGAAAGTGGAGAACGGAGTGTCTTCACACGAGGTTCCCTCTGCCTACCCTGCTGTGTGCGGGATACAGCGTGAGGCTTATAAAAAAAAATATAAGTGTGTAAATAACATTAATAATATATTTAATACGATTATAGCTTATTAAATAAATAAAATTAAATATAATTATATCGATTATCATGATAAAAATAACCATTTTTCAATTTTAATGAATAAAAATAATATTTATAATATTATCAACAGCATTAAATATTATATTTTATTAAAATTTTAAGATATATATTGTGATTATGTACAAACTCGTACATTATCACTTCAAAAATAAATAGGTTTTCGAACCCACAACCATTTATGCGTACAGTCAGATTGACGAAAAAGAACTTGTCCCGATTTATATGCATTCAGAACGAACCAAACGATAGCTTGAATTATTTCGTTGTAACGCCATCTATCGGCGGACGTAGACGTTCATATATTTTATACAGTACGGCCGATACGTCGTGGCCTTTAAACTTTGCGCATTATATACTTGGGAAGAAAATAATCAAAGGTAAGAAAAAATCTTAACTACGAGAGCGGCCACGACTTGTCGACTGTACTGTACTTAATCTTGTACTAAATAAGTCGAAAGTGGAGTCGTGTGTTGGTTCGGTGTGACAAAAAGAAGGAATTATAGACACAAAGTGTGTAAGGTACACTTACAAGAAAATGTAAAGTGAGTTTTTGGTATAATTTAATATTTCTTTGAGACCCTAAATAAAAAAAATATATACTTATTTATATTTTTTTAGTTTGACGTTGTATTCCGCACATAGCAGGCAGAGGGAACCTGGGAACCTAGTGTTAAGACACTGTTCTCAATAAGACACTTCCCATCGAACTTTGGGGCCATTTCATGTTGAGTGGCGAAAGTCAATAACGCGCCATGCCACGTGAATAGAGCAAGGAAAAGAATCAAACTCACAACCTGTCGCGATTACAGTCGCACTCTTGTGCTGAGCACCTTTACCCATAATAGGTAAAAAAACATAATTTAAGTAATACCTAGTGCAAGTAGTATTAGAGCAGAGTCCATTAGAAAAACACATGAAAAAACAACCTCGAGAGCCATTGAAGAAACACGCAATCTTTTAAAGCGCACCATTAACGCTTCGATTCTAAGGAGACAAGTGAGAAATTAATTGTGGTTGGAAATAAAAAAACCTTTTAAAACTTAGTTCGAATGAGAGAAATGTTTATAAAAGATTTTGTTGTGTAAATGTTAATTAAGTATATTTCGTAATATTACTAGGTTCCCCGTTTTCTTTTTTTTTGGCAAACCGCAGCGTTAAGTTCCGCTTTCAAACACGCAAGACCTCAAGAAATTGGCAGAAAGTCGGGAAAGGAAGTGTCTTAATAGGAATGGAGTGTCTCCACATTAGATTCCCTTGCCTTCCCTTCGCCTGCCCTATTATGTGCAGCAAGTAAATTTTCCAGATTGAGAACGGCCACCCACTGCCGCTACCGATTTCCAAATGGTCTTAGCTATTAGTTCGATAATATTGTAAATTAGTAAGTTATGTTTGTATATTTCATTGCAATGTTTTGAAAACTTTTAATTTATTACTTGGCAGTACTCAGCTTTCACATCTTGGCTTGGAGCCACATTTTTTCATAGAAGTATAAACGTAGAACTACACGGTACACGGTTCTTAATGCGTATACTCGTATGTTGGTGAAATTAAAAGATTCTACTTACAAAAGTAGTAGTTGTGGATTTGATGACAGTAAATACGATGATTATGTGTTCGATTCCCAGAGTTTAGTTTCTTTAGTATGAAGACAAGGTAAGTAGTACGTACGCTAAACGCTGTCTCGAATATAGGGAGGAAAGTAGGACACGGAGATTTTGACATTAAATTTCTTTTACCTATGACCACGATGTAACCCGCAAATATAAAGTTTCATTTGCGGGTTTAAGCGTGAAGGCAATGATAGTCTCCTTCATTAAGGATACTCTCTTATATAATTTAATAATTCCATCCAACTTTCATTTATCAAGGAAATGAGGTTGTGAAAACTTAACGCGTTACAAATGAAAAATAATTTTGATACTCCACCAGGGGGTGAGTTTCTGCTGTAATTATAAACAACCCTTTTAGGAAGCTATGAATTTTCGAGATAGCTCAAGATCATTTCATGAAACTTTTAAGTGACTACACTTTAAGCTGTAAATGTTGCGTAAGTTGACTTTAAAGCTGAGTTTTAAAGCTTATTTATGTTGGGATATCTTACACGGAAAATGTACTAGATTTTAAGTGATTTTAAATGCAAATAGTTTTAATTTTTCATATTAAAACTAGTCAGAGCCCGCAATATTCTTTTACCGTGGGTTATAAAATATAGAATCTCTCGCCAATTAAAAAATGTTCACGCTTTACTTACGAAGAGGAAACCTAGTGTCAAAATACTCCTTTACCCACTTTCCGAATAATTGTCGCCGTACTCAATACGGAAAATGAAAAGATTATTTAGATAAATTTATTTCCTGCGGTCTTGGCACAGAATAACACGCGTGCGATTATAAGCACGACAGCAGTGAGTTCGATTTTCATTCAAAAAAAATATGAAATATTTAATATTTTCAATTCCTCGAGATCTAAAAGCGTAAATATTTCCGTGAGTAGACATCGGACGAACGATCGATTTAAAAATATAACATAGAATTTAAAGCATATTTCAAATAGCTTATTAATATATATTACTTACTTTAATAGATACAGATTATAAACTAAATACATTTTTCTACCGCCATAACTATCAAAGGGGAACAAACACGAATACTCACATCGGGATTGAGTAAATACGCCGTATGTAGCGAGTTGCTTAGAACAGGACGTGTTAGAAATGGTATGAATTGGAAACAAGTGTTAAAAAAAACATTAAACTAATGTAGAAAAAACAACTCAATTACTAGGCTGACTTAAAGACGGTTTTAGAAATTTCATACCTAGAAGTCAGATCGAGAAAATTCTTATCCATGATAACAAAGAACTAAAAATATTAATATTTTTTTAGTTCTTTGTTATTTTTTTTTAGGGTTCTCAAATATTTTTCTTTATTTTTAACCGACTTCTGTAAGAAAAGGAGGTAATCAATTCGACTGTATTTTTTTTTTAATAGTAGTAGTTTTACGCTGTATCCCTCGTATAACAGGGTAGATTGAAGGAATCTTATATTACATATACTATTACCCACATTTCACCCAATTTTCGAGACATTGCGCGTTGCTGCGCTGTGTCTTCTTATCAGGAAATGGGGGTATAAACATTATTCATTTCCATTAATGAGATTCAAATTCACAACGACAACAGACGACGGCCTTAACAGCATTTTTATCAATATGCAATATTGCGAAAATAGATAAAAATAAAACAAATATATGTTTAAGTAAAGCTGAACATTCAAAAAGAAAAAACGGATAAAATTTTTCATACCTTTCCACATACACTCTATTCTCAGAGCCGTCTGTTCATGTTTGCTACGCGATGCTTGCGTTACACTCGAGTTGGGAGTGAAATATTGACTAGGCCTGGACTAAGACGAGTGTTTTAAGTACACGGGCTATATCGTTATTAATGGACTAGATAACGCCTGAGCCTCTACGTTGAGGAATTTCATTTTGAATAAAGGAAATGTATTTTCCTGTAGTCGGTTAAGACGCGGTGTTTAGTTGCGGTATGTAACGCGCAATGGTTATAAATTTGTTTTATAAAACAGGGGCAGTGTGTCTAATTTCTTATAGCTATTGCTTCTGACTTTTGGGGTCAATAAAAATAAAACTAAAAAATATTAATAATAATATTTAGGTTTAACCGTCGTGGCGCAGAAGCACAAGGGTGTGACTGTAACCTGTAACCGTCGTAGGTTGTGAGTTCGGTTCACTTCGGTCACTCGAGGAAGTGAAATATTTATTTACGTTTATATTTGTATTTCTTCGCTCTGATGTCGAAGCAAGCTCTGCCACTCAACACGCAATGCCTCCAGAATTTAGCAGAAAGTGGGGAACGGAGTCTCCTAACAGTAGGTTCCCCCTGCCTACCCTGCTGTGTGCGGGATACAGCGTGAAGCTTAGCTGAGCTGAGCTGAACTCTAGTTTTATATACGTGAGATATTCCACAAAAAAGCATTATATTAGTATTAGTTACAAACAAGCTATAACTTAACGCTTAAGCTAATAAATAACGAAATAAAGCAATTTATCGCGATGCTGGGCCCTAATCTTGAGATCTACTCTCGGACTAACTTATTAATTGTAATTAAGAGATCCTCGAACATTTCATGAACTTTGATAATAGGAAAGTTATGTAATAGTGTAATAATATACAAATAGACTTATAAAATATATTTTATTCTATTTTTCTGCATAGAAAGGCAGGCAGAGAAAACTTAGTATCAGGTCACTCCGTTCCCTACATACTATCTATCTAAAACTTCGTGTAGAGTGTCAGAAAACTCAGTTCCCCGTTTTCTGTCAAGCTACACGTATATTTCCTTAGCGGGATAGTAAGAGAGACCGGAGGGTCAAACGCTATAGTCTCTGCATAATATATCTTTCGAATCGTACATTATCATGAACCTCTTAATACAGTCCTCTTATTACTCTCCTCCGGAGAGTCCTCTTGTTTTTTACGTGACCTTCCTCCAGTACGATATTGTCAACCGAGGCCTCTCTAGAAATTCTCGGATCCCCCTGGTGGAGGATGGAGACAATACAATAGATCTATTCGCCATCTTTTACACAAAAATAAATTATTTTACAAACAAACCGATCTCACAAAATAAGACAGTTGTGTCTAGCAATAAAACAAAAATGAAGTATTTTCGTCAAATTCATAATAAAACAAAGAAGCTTTCTGCGGCGTATCCTAAAAGAGAAACATTTTCTAATGCGGATAGGACTTCTAAATATTCATGGATTTCATTTCACTTTGACTTTGACTTTGACAATAGTGAGCTCGTTCTGGCGCAGCGTCTTACACACTTATACTTCCAAAGCGCGTACCACTTAACTATCTTTCTTCTAGCTCTTGTATATAGATACAGGATAAGAATATTATTGTCACTTCATTACTGAACACACACATCTTTTAAATAATTCTATATACAATATTAATGGCGAAGACCAAAGAGGTCGCAAATTAACTGCTTAATTAAATAGTTCGAGAATATCGGGGCTCAGGAAAATAATTACTTAGTAAATACTAGAGACAATTTTACGTTATAGTTCAAGTGTTAATTTTATTTCAGTAATTATTTGAATAATTTTTCTTTTTTAATAATATTTAACGCCAGGCCAATCGTGGCGCATAAAGTGTGAGTGTGAACGCGACTAATTGTGGGTTCGATCCCCACTCGAAGAAATTAAATATTTATTTAAATTTGTTATCATTTCTTTGCTCTGGTGTCGAGGCAAAGCGTGGCGTTGAGTTCCGCCACTAAATACGCAATGCTTCCAGAATTCGGCGGAAAGTGGGCAACGGAATGTTTTAACACTAGGTTCCCTCTGCCTATCCTGCTTTGAGCGGGATACAGAGAAAGTAACACTTTTTATTTTTTTGCGTGTTGAAACTGTTATAGTGTTGTTGGCATTGGCCAATGATTATAAATAGATGGTTTTGATTCTAATCCTCATTAGGAAGAGCGAATGTTTTTGTTACCCGCTACTAAGGACGGCGTTAACTTCCGCCATTCAACGCACAAAGTCTCGAGTGGAATGAGTGTGAAGGTTGTTAAAATAAATTATGCCATTCCGTTAAAAAGTACTTGACTTTCGCTAGTTATGAATTCGATTACTAATCAAAGGAACGTTTCATATTTTCAATTATTATATCTTCTACAAATGTGTTAAGTTCCGGTTGTTTGGTTTTATTTTGACACTGCTTCTAGTATTATTTTTCTTATTTTTTTCATTAAAATAAACAAGTTATAACAAGCGTATAAGAATTTTGACGCAGCTTAGAACGTATGGCCTAATGACCTGGCGTAAGACCTGGCCTAATGAATGGCGCATGCACGGTTTCCATGACGCATGGGTTCAAAGCTCGTGTCGTTCAAATTTTCATAAGTTTCTAAAAAAGTAAATATATTAACTATAACCTTTTTCATACAAAACCACAACAAAACAAATTAAATAACACATTTAACTCTAACGTGACGACGCCGGCACGAGCCGCTCATTACTATTTAATGTCATTATAACCGAATCAGACGTGCATAATGGAATAGTAAATGCTTGATAATTGGTATATTAGCGGTATAATCTATACTAATTAATATTGAGGCCAGTGTGATTGTAGACACGACAGGTCGTGGGTTCGATTTCCACAAGAAGAAATGAAATATTTACCATTTTCATTTCGTCGCTCTTATGTCGAGGCAAAGCGCGGCGTTGAGTTGTGCCACTCAACACGCAATTCAGCGGGAAGTTAGGAGCGGAATGTCGTTACACTGGGCAGTCTGTGCCTACGGTGCTGCGTGCGGAAACAGTTGAATCTGAAACAAAATACGTTTTGATACGTTATGTCCTTTTGGAAGTATAGTCAGATTCAAAGCCAGTCAAAGTTTGTTAAAATTTTTATATTTTATTAGCATACTAAAAAATAATTATCAGTCACGCTTCCATTACCCTGGCGCCACGACTATCACCAAACATTTCGTTAACGAAAAATACCAAAACCAATTAAGGCTTTAATTGGAAAACCACCAACACATGTCCCAGTAGCTAGTCAGGGAGCACTCCATATATAAAACGCGATCCCAGGCGTCTTCAGCAACGTCAGAGCGTATAACGCTGTAAGTAACATTATATACCGATCCCGGCTATTATTCAATTAGTCGAGACAGCCAATTTCACAGAATCTGCCGTGGAGATTTATATTGTTGAAAATTAAATTTTCATTCAACTTCTAGTATTTAGTATTGGAAGACGGGTTGTGAGGATGTTAGGGAGTTTTTCTTAGTTTTGGAGTTTGATTTTGTTTTGTGCGATGAAAGTATCATGAAGAAAATACGCCTCAAATCTACTCACAGCTACTCTCCCATTTTAATAATCGTTTTTAATATAAACCTCATCCATTGGTTACAAAGAAAGATAATATTAAAATGATAAAGTCAATAATTGGATATTCCTCAGTCCCCCATAATTCGTTTAGACGAATTTTATATAAGAGTGCTGTCGATCAAAATTGGTGGTAAAAGTTTGATTCCCGTATTTTATTATTAAAAGCCTTTTTTATAATAATATTTTGATTCTTCATAGACCAAAATTGCAAAAGTAATATTTTTACGACCACTTTTATAGATTTTCTTTAATTATTCTTCAGCTACACGTTGTATATATAATATAGCAGGGTAGAGGAAACCTGGGAAACTAGTGTTAAGACAATCTGTTGCCAATAAGTTATTTCAGTTCTCTACTTTCTGCTGAATTTAGCAGATGTGTTGGCTGTCGAACATCAACGCCGCGATCTGCTTCTTTATCAGAACCAGCAAATGAAAATATTAAAAATATCAGACGCCGAAAAGGAATCGAACCCACAACCGTCGCGTTCACGACGGCGTCAACCTCAACTTACATTAGATGTTTCATTATCTTTCCGTTCACAGCTACAAGTAACAAAACCATTTGCTTGTACACGCTGAGCTTTAAATAGAATAAATGTCATTCGGAGATTTACTCGTGAATAAACAGTAATGTAATATGTCAAGATGGGATTTGTATCCGCTATATACTGAAAATGTATGCAAATCCTCAAGTGTCTTGGGAATTTGTTATTATTAATATTATTATAGCTTCACGCTGTATCCCGGATATAGCAGAATAGATTCTCTCCAACCCTCCTTTTCTCACTTTCTGCCTAATAATTACAAAAACACATTCCGATTGCAAAAACTGCTACAAAATTTATATGAACAGTGAATCTTAAATGTCACTTATTCAAAACATTAGCAATTCCTTTTAATAAATCGTACAAGAATGTAAATAGTGTTTTATTTACCCGTTAAACTTAGAAATAGGTCAACTTGAAGCCCGTAAAGGCGATAAAATGCTCTGACATTACTGCCCTTATTAACTTGGAAAACAAATTCTTTTTTGTCATTGTTTTTTTTCTCTATCTCTAACGAATTGCTGCTCGCAGCTTTTGCGCGCACTGAATGAAGTCAATATGTTTTACTCGTTCTTCTCGTGATTTTTCCTGATTCTGTAAGAATTTCCGGAAATTATTTTTTACAACGTAACGAATATTTATGCATGTGAAAATGCATGTACATGTACGTCCAGTAGTTATATTATGTGTGCATAAGTTAACTATTCAGTAACGGAAACATTTTTTATAATTCTCATATATGCTATCTTATCAAAACAAAACGAAGAAAGGATTTCCGGAAACCAACATGCAATACCTTAAAATCGAGCGAAACGTGAATTCTTTTTTTTTCAGGAATTATCTTTTAAACTCTCAAAAGTTGTCAAAGTTCAACAAAAAGTTCAATATATCCTAGAGAATACTATATAAACCCTTCTTTTTATGTTCCGAGGGCAGACATGATGGCGTTAATTACCCTATACTGATAAAAATAAACATCAATATGTCTGTGTGTAATGTTACATATATAAATTTGAACATAGCGGGATTTCTTATCCGGGATTAGCGGGTCTTCTATACTAAATTCTTCGTCTTTGCTAAATAAAACATGGGTTACCCTCAAGAATTCTTTTACACCCAAATGGTCAATGTAACACGTGTAAAAATAATTTTCGATATTTTATACGTTCAAAGGGCTCATATAGGACAAGTCCCTGGCCGAAGTACCTCTTTGGTTATCAATTTGAAAATGCCCCAGGATTCTTAGGGTCCAAGATATAAGAAGTGTATTTATTATGTGTTGACGGAATAAGGGATTGATCGAAAATAGAATAAAATATGGTGACAATATTAGGGTCCGAATACAATTTATATCATATTTCTTAAGTGTTTTTCGGGAAAAAATGTATAATATTCTTAACCGATTTAATGAAAGAAGGTTGTTGAGTTGTACATGTATATATGTGATGTACATGTAAGGTAATCTATTTAGGCTTGGATGTATGCAAAATTTCGTAAATGTATTGTACTTAAGTATATAGAGGCCGTCATGGCGCAGGGGCTCAAGCGTGCGTGTAAATGCGACTGTTGTGGGTTCAATTCCCACTCAGGGAAACAAATTATATAAAATTTAATAATATTAAAACGGTATATTCTTTACCCCGTTTTAATATTATACTACATATCTCTAAGCTATTGACAAACCGATCGTCTTATAAAGAATTGGAATAATCGGGTAAACAACAAATCGCGCAACGCTCCGGGGGATTCATTCCTCTTCTCATTTCTATGAAAACAACGAAATGTCGGTTATAATTATATCAAAGGGGCAAATTTCTTTAATATTTTTCTTTTTGTTAGATCGAGCTGTAAATGGATAAGTATGTAATAAAATATAAGGATATGAATTATACTCACTTCTAATTGTTGTTATTATGCAACTTGGCAAATTAGATGACAATTCAATATAATGGTACCATCGAGCTGGTCTGATGATGGAATTGGTGGATGGCTGATGGAATCTTGGACTACCTACTAGTAAACAGTAGGCACAAACTCGATCTGTTACGTATTGATTATATTCTCACTGACTTATCATTTCTTAGTTATTGCGATTCATTGCGATTAAAGCTCAACAGGGACTACACTGCACACGTTCGCTATGATGGACTGACACTGTCTCTCAAGGGATGACGCGTTCTAAGCAGGGAGGGTGAAACTGTATGTTGCTTGTAACTGTAATGTTTATAGGTTCAATATCCGCTCGAAAAAATTAAATGGACCGCTTTAGCTGCATTTAGCGCATATTTTATTATTATTATTATTATTTTTGCAAACCAGACTACTGCCCAGTGTTCGAAAAGCCATGTCATGAGTAATAATAATTAAATGGGTTTCCAAAAGAATGTATAGAACTAAAAATATATGTGAGTGATCCTGATAAAGAATTTCATTTA
>DWNA01000650.1:0-20503 GCA_018249835.1 Heliconius besckei | reverse complement strand
TCATACAAAACAAAAACAATGTAAATCGGACCAGTAGATCCAGAGATCTTAGCGTTCAAACAAACAAACAAACAAACAAACAAACAAACAAACAAACTCTTCCGCTTTATTATATTAGTATAGATTAAGTTATTAAATACAATAATTAACTGAAATCATTCTGTATTTTTCTAGGTGTAACTTCAAAAAAATTAGGTGTTCAAATACTTTTTTTACCCACAGTATATTGCGGATTTTTTATTTAGGCGTATTCGAGTTATCGTTCTTAGGAGCTTTATTGCGATAGGCCGGACATGACCATTTCGATTTGGTATCACTTGTAAGGTTTTTAAAATCCTTATTGGATATACCGATGCATTTCAAGTATAGCTGGTCTTCAATAGGCGACTGACAGGCCGAACAGTGCATTTTAGTTAATTATAACATTATTTATTTATATAAGAACTAGGTGCTTTAAGTTTTATTTAAGCTACTCACTCGTAGTATTAAGTCATCCCGATCGAAGTATTGAGAAGCGACAGAGATGAATCATTTCTTCGAGCAGCCCATCTCTTTTGCTCGTCGTGAGGGGGAGCCTACCTCAACAAGTAACTACACGTCACACCAATGCCGAGCTTATAACACAATACGTATAAAGAGTAACTTTGTGTAATGATTTTTAATATAATTTAGAAAAAAAATTCAAACACGTCCGCTCACGAATGAGTTCAGTATGAAATGATAATTGTAGAATTGTTATTTTACAGCCTGAAAACATGTTAATCTATCTATCTTTAAAATTATTATTCAAATTAATATAAATGGTCCATATTACCTTGGATAAAGATGATTTCGGTATCTGATTCTGCTTCGTAGTCACTGGGCTAATAATAGGCTTTGGTGAGGGTGTTGCTCGGCGCTTATTACGATCACGTTCATATCGAGGAGAATGAACTTCATCTCGTGGAATTTCTTCAATAATCACACCTGACGATGTAGATGGCTGAGGATATCCCGACTGGATACTGCTTTGGCGATTTCTCTTATTTTGTTTCTCATCTTCAATCATAGCCTCGATAGAAGCAAAGTATTTAGTCCACCAGTCCTTACTCTTCTCATCGTGATCAATAGATGAATCAGTGCTGATTTTACGCCTCATGTCGTTCTTGATCATCTGCTTGGCAATGCCAGGTCGGCGAGTACCGTAAGTCATAGTACAACGTCCCTCACGTATTAATAAAGGGCAGCTCTCTTTTTCGTTTTCAATAGCATAAACATCGTCCTGAAGAATGCAATTTGCACGCAAATCAACGTTATCAAGTTGAATCATTGACTTTTTTCTTTCTTCTATATCTCGTTCACGCTTGCTCTTTGGTGTGTAAATGTACTTGTGGATAGAATTTATAGTGTGCGTGCCCACTAAAGTGATCCTGCCAAAGCTCCGGCAATCAACCACACGAATAGTCAGCGGTGGGCGATACAGATCCTGATCAGGGAGCTCTACATCAACAAACTTTACTGGATTGGCAAAGTTAGGATTTCGCCTTGCATTTTGGATCACCGATGAATAAATTATATGGCCGGAACATTCGATGTCAACCCGTGGCTTATCGACACTGAGTAGATGAACTCGTTTTAAATCCCGTAAGCCCCAAAATAAAACTTCTACCCTGTATTTTGAAAGAGTTGGGCGTATTCCTACCGGCACAGGATAAACAGGCCCTTTATTAGCTTCATCAGAAAGAAGATCTTTCTCTTTGACAGGAGGAAGTTCTGGTAAAGCCGAGGGATCTTGTCTCGGTATTTCAAGTAATTCAAAAGTTGCTAAAAGTTCCCCTGCCCTTTCACCACCTCTTGTAATTTCATACCACTCTAATGGTGGTGGTTGCGGTAGGTTGTCGGTAGCATAGATACAATTAAAAGTTTTGATGTGAGGCCTAGCCAAAGTACGCCCTATAAATTCAGCTTTTCCAACTTTATCTCGATCAAATATTTCAATAACTATTGTAGGTGTATTAGCCTTGATCCATTCAATAGAACTGTATAGCAAAACGTCTCTGAAGAGAAGCATTTCATCCCAAGTAGGGCTCAAAGTTTCATCAATAACTTGGGTCGAGACTATGCAGTCTCCGATGATTACTCGCGCAAATGGATCAGAAAGCCCTGATGAATCTGATCCTATCAGTGACCTTGCTTGATACACGTAGGCTCGCATTTGGAATGACTGTAAAAATCAAAAAATAATTATTTTTCTGTGCGGGTATCGTAGCGCGATGTGAATGTAAGCGCTATAATTGTAGACTCGATTCCCACTCGGGAGATGAGTTATACTCGTATATAAATTATTTTTATTGCTCAAGCGGTGACAAGTTCCGCTGCTCTACATGCAAAATATTTTGCGAAAAACTGGAAAATGGGGAACGAAGTGTCTCTATGTTGCGTGTCTCTATGAACACACACACACACACATATCTAGTGACACATGATTTTGTTCTCCATTTTCCGTCCAACATTGCGTCAACAGTGGCGTGAACTATAATGACATTAAATAAAATAAATAGCTTCACGCTATATCCTGCACACAGCAGGGTAGGCAGAGGGAACCTAGTGTTAAGGCACTCCGTTCCCCACTTTCTGCCGTAAGGAGGAATTTGGAGGCATTGTGTGCTGAGTGGCAGAACTCAACGCTGCGCTTTGCCTCGACACCAGAGCGAAGAAATGGAAATATAAACGTTAAAAAAATATTTCACTTCCTCGAGTAGGGATCGAACCCACAACCGTCGCAATGCAGTCCATTCAACAATATATAAAGTTCCAATATATAAAGTTAGCAGCTTATTTTGATTAGTTGTATTCTTTATGCTTACATGTTTTTCTCCGTAAAATATTGTGATAGGTGGATTTATTCTTAATTTCTCTGCATATCTCAATTCTTGAGTCACTTCGTAGCCTGGTGGTAGACCCTTGATATAATGTCTCTTGTCTTGTACCACTCCAAGCCACAAGTAGATACTTACTTTAGCCGGTATAGCCCATCCACTGGGAGAGGTAGCCTTTTTACCAGGCCACTGGAAGGGAAAAATATTTCTAACATATTTAAAATGTTATTAGTTACTTTGCTACTCTTAGGAAAGAAAAAAATAATTTTTGAGAAAACTAAAAAATAATTAATTATAAAGAAGCAAAAATAAATTTTAACTAAATAAATAATTATAATAATAGGTAGGCTAGTTTTTAAATTATATAAATATAATAATAAAAACATTTGTATATTCTCTTAGAGGCCTCTACGTGTTGGACCTGCATCCCCACGCAAGCCTTCCAAAGGACTGGGTTCTTTTGAACCCGCGAATCTTTAAAGAAAAACATAATAATAAGCAATTTCATACACATTACAGTGATAAATTTATATTTATAAAAATTTTAATCATTGATATTTAGATTTAATAAGTTTTGTTACTATTTAATTTATAGATTGTTATACTTAATTTGATTTTAAATTATTCATTATTTTAATTGTTTGTTAATTGTATGGACCCCTTTCGGGTAAAAGCCTCCCCCAAAGAATGCCATCATTTTCCCGCCCTTCGCTCCCGCCGTCGCTACTATTTCGTCTACCCCTGACCACCTTACTGATCTTGGGTCCATCTGTCATCTTGGTATCGAGCTAAGTGGCCCGCCCACTTCCATTTTGCCTTCAGCGAAAAAGTCAAGGCATCGCGTACTTTTATCGTTTTACGAATGTCAACGTTTTTAACTTTGTCTTTTATTTTTAAACCTAGGAAACTTCTTTTCATTTTTCTCTGGGTAGTCTGAATATTATTCGTGGTTTTGAGATCATAGGTCCAAGTTTCACATCCATAGGTGAGACATGGTAATATTGCTGTATCCATCACTAATTTCTTGGTCGACAGTGGAAATTGAGATTTAAGTATCTCCTTATGGTACCAGAGCTTGTTCCAGGTAATTGCTACTCGTTGGTTTGTTTCTTTACTGAAAGATATTTGTATACCTAGGTATACATAGTTTTTTAAAAACTCGAGAGGAGTACTATTTACTAAGATGGGCGTTTCACTGCGGTTCGTCATAATTTTTGTCTAGTCCAATCTAGTCCAATTTTCCTGCTTTCTTTCCTGCTTGCTTTGCTTGCTGGCCTGGTTTAAGTCATTAACCATTTTATTTAATTGACAAGGGGTTTCCGAGAATAAAATTATGTCGTCAGCAAATCAAAGAAAACTTAAGAAGATCCCGTTCATATTAATGCCTTGATTAAGCCATGGTAATTTTGCAATTACAAGTTGCAATACTGTTATAAACAGTTTTGGTGAAATTGGATCTCCTTGCCGGACCCCTCTCTTTATGTTAATTGCTTCTCCCATTCAATCTAGTCTAACTCTACTTGTGGTGTTATTGTAAATGTATTTTAGAATATTAATATATTTTTCTTTTATGTTAAATGCTTTCAGCGACTGCCAAATGTTTTCGTGTGAAATTGAGTCAAAAGCTTTTTTGAAGTCTATGTAAGCTATGTATAATGGTTTGTTAAATTCAAAATCATGTATTAGGTATAAATTGTTACATGTCAAATAACTAGTTGAGAAATACAAAATAAAATATATCTTTCAAGTAGCGGCCCCCGTGCGGCTATGCCCACTTGAAATATACGAATGTTTATTTAAGTGTATTAAACTGTCCAAGCGCGAGTCGGACTCGTCAACCAATTTCAGAATTGGCATTGGGAAATACCTCATTTTTGATTGATCATTGATTTCGAATAAAATTAACTTAAGTCCTACTATAAGCGGGCCGGTTTGGCGGGCGCGGCGTTAAGTTCCGCCACTCAACGCGCCATGCCTTCAGAATCCAGCGGAAAATGAGGAACGGTTCCCTCTGGTACCCTGCTGTGATCTAAAAAAAATATATGTATGTCAATAAATAGAATAGAGAAGAAAAAGTTCCAATGTCTACCTTTAAGATGATACTCTGCATTTTTGCGCACAATCTGCCAGCCTCTTCCGGACATTCAGAGAAAATTAGATCTCTTGCAGGAAACCTGTAGTACGCCAAGCGCTTGCCATTGCTCACCATCCATAGAAATATGTCAGGCATGGCGGGTTGTGGCTGAAATGTCGAAATTCAAATTCAGATTCAGTTTGAGATTCAAATTCAAATTTTGGCAACCATCATTGATACTTACATCCTCACAGATATGCTTCAACCTAGAGAGGTAAGTGAAGGCAGTTTTTAGACGGTCCTTCAACGAGTGCTTAGTGACTAGCGCCTTTAAAGTTCTTGTAAGTATGCTCAGTTGGTTCTGTAGGACAAGCAAGTGCAATATTGTGAATGTATCTCCCACATATCAGGGTAGGCAGAGGGAACCTGGTAACATAGTGTTAAGATACTATAATGGTAATACCGTTAAGACAGTTGTACCTCACTTACCGCCGAATCTGAATCGCCACCACTGCGTGTTGAGAGGCGGAGATCAACGCCACATTTCACCACGTTACCAGAGCAAGAAATATTAAAATATTGAATATTTCTTTCCGCCGAGTGGGAATCGAACAATTGTCGTGTTTACAGTCGAACACTCATGCCCCTGCGCCACGACGGCCTCTGAGTGCCCGACGTAAAGAAACACTTAACGTGCCCATAGCCTTCCTCCATTAATAGACTATACGCAATAAGCTACTAATACACCAAAATAATATTTCTATTCGAACCGATACTTGTGAGATTAGAGCGTTCAACCAAACAAACTTTTCAGTTTATAATAAAGTAGCCGCCAGCGGCTTCGCCCGCTTGAATTACATGATTATTTATTCAATACACTGAAATATTTAACTTTGCTACCATATTATCGTAATGAAACTGTTATAAGCGTATAATTTTTTATGATTTAAAAAATGCGACCTACATTACTATTTATTTAAGATCGGTTCAGTCGAACGTTTTTTTTCTTAGAATCGCTTTGCAATATAGTAACAAAAAAAAATAGTTTCACGCTGTATCCCGCACACAGCAGCGTAGACAGACGGAACCTAGTGTTAAGACACTCCGTTCTCCAATTTCTGCCGAATTCTGGAGGCATCTGACACCAGAACGAAGAAATGGAAATATAATATAAACCAATATTCTAACAAATTATTATTTTTTACTTTCACCATATTATATTAAAAAAGAATATGCCTAAGTACTATTTTGAATTATTTAAGCCTTTATAATTGCGTAAACAGACTTAAAGATTAAATAACTGGCTTTGACCATTATCAATCGCATCCTTATGCATTCCTAATAAAGTCCAAATTAGGAAAATTCCGTTATCATTTTTATGTGATTTTTTTGGTATAGAGCATTATAAATTTGAACAAAAAAAAAAGTTTTTACATAACTGTTACTATAATTTGTTTAGCTTCAGGCTGAATCTGTGAGGGATTCATAGCAAGGTAGGCAGAGGAAATCTTGGAACCTAATTTTAACATACTTTGTTGCACTAAGGCACTTCCGTTCACCATTTCACGCCTAACAATAAAGGTATTGCGTGTTGAGTGGCGGAACCTAACGCTGCACTTTGCCTCGTTAAGGATCGCTGGTAGATCAATGGCCGTCAATATGGCTTCCGCCATGGTCCCTCAATCGGTGATCTTCTGGTTTACAGAAACCACCGCTGGACAGACAAAAATTCTGAAACCACTCGTTTTAGCCTGTATTATCGATATATTAACGGACCTAATTCTTATGTTTTTATATATATAGATAATCAACTTCACGCTGTATCCAGCGAACAACGGGGTAGGCAGAAGGAACCTAGGATCCTCTAGAGCTAAGATACTCTGTTCCACATTTTCCGCCGATTTCTGGAGGCATTAAGTGGTGGAACTCAACGTCACGCTTTGCCTCGACACTAGCGCGAAGAAATGAAATTATAATCATTTCTTAATCAAATAAAATAAATAAATAAATTTTAATAAATAAATCATTTCTTCGAATGAGGAATGAACCCACAACTAGTCGCAATCACATGACGGGCCTTTTTATCTTTCTTTTTTCAGCTTCACGCTGTGTGTGCGGGATACAGCGTAAAGCTGTATCCCGCACACAGACGGTAGGCAGAGGGAAAATAGTGCTAACATACTCCGTTCCCCACTTTCAGATGAATTTTTCGAGGCATTGCGTAAAGGGTGGCGGAACTCAACGCCAGGTCAGATTTGAATTTGCATTGCTACTAGACCGAAGAAATAAAAATATTAATATATAACAATGCATTACCTCAAGTGAAGATCGAGACCACAACCGGGGAATCGGGTTACAGTCACACCCTTGTGCCCCGGCGCCGGGTCGGCCTATCTATCTTTCATGAGCAGATTTCACTTTTTTATCCTTTTATTATTCACGTATGTGTAGAATAAGACATACATTATATAGTTAATACATGTTGTAACTTATATCCCCAAAAACACGCTCTTAGGAGTCGAATATTGCAAATTTCCAACTTAGCGAGCAACTCAACAAAATTTGAGATTCCTAGCACATGTAGTTTCTGAGATTTCGTGATGAGTGAGTGACCTTTCGATTTTATATATATAGATGTAGAGTTATATAGATATTGATATAACTTACTATCTCGAAGTTGCAAAGTTTTTGTCTCTCCCTGTCTAATTTAGTGTTTCCAATGGGGGGTGCATTGGCCACGTGCTTCACGTATTTAGCACAGGAAGCACTGACTGCTTCTAAGACAGATTTTAAACCAGCGACACAGGTGCCGTCCGGACCTCCATCTATTTCAAGTGCGTTTTGCACATCAAGTAGGCCTTCCTCCTAAATATATATTTAAAATCGGATACAAATTAGTGAAGTGTGTCTATTTTTAGATATTTATGATATGCAACGGCTGTGGGTTTAATTCCCACTAGGGGGGAGGAATTATTTACATTTCCTGGCTCTGGTAACTAACCAAAGCGCTGCGTTAGGTTCCGTTACTTCGAATATTGGGATGATCGATGCTTGAGCAACGGAGTATCTTAACACTAAGTTTAACCTGCCTACCCTGTATATTGCGGGATACACCCTAAAACTGTAAAAGAGATCCCAATTTTATAAAAAAATAAATCCTATTGCACGTCAGTTCTTTTAAATAAAATAATTTCTCATTTCCTTTTATATATTTTTAATAGTGTTGTTTACTTACAAATTGATCGACAATGGCAGCTATTAAGTTTGAATTATACAAACGGCGTCGGTGATCTGGCCAGATACTGCGGATATGCATGCACTGCTTGGTGTCCCAGTAAGGCAGGTAATAGTATTGTTGGGCTCTGTTACACGCCACCGCCTTGATCGGGAATGTTAGACTTTGCCAGTATCCTGAAGCAACAATGTCTTCTAAAAATGTATGTAATTTAAATATATTTATAACTATATTATAAATAAATAAATATAAATAATATTTTTTGGCAACAGACAGCTAAGACAATATAGCATTTATGTCAAAAAACGGTTTTTCTTTTGTATGAGGATTTCTAAAGTAAAATAATAGTCATACCATGACCGGCAGTACCCAAGTCAAGGGGTCTCTTGAGAGACTCGTTGTTACCATCTATTGAGTTGCCAGCATTCCCAATGCTCAGTTCAAACTGCAATGTTTTGTCCGTAATTTTTTTATCGATCAAATTAACGTCAAAGATGTTAGCAAACAAAAAGAATTCTTCATTCTTTTCAAAGGAGTTATCAATGAGTGGAACAATTGGTTCCACTTCAACTTCTGATGTAGGATATTCAATGGTGTCCAAAATTTCCGTCCGAATAGATATGAGGACTCTGAAAAATAACCAAATACAATTTGAATAATGACGAACTGGACCATTACAAGCCTGACTGGTACTCAATAGCGCGAAATAGACCTGAGTGGAAGAAGGGACGCCTTTGCCCAACAATGGGACAGTACAGGCTAGGGAAAAAAATGAATAATACAATTCAATTAATTACAGATGATTTCTTAGATACTTTAAAAACATATACCTTGCTCGATAAGCCACCCCTTCTCCCATTCCCATGTTAAGATCGGCTTGATGATCCAACAGACTGAAGTCACGAGTGGACCCATAAAGGTATACATAAGCTGGCCCAAAAGTAGGGAGAAAGCCCGCTGAAAATTTAGAGGAAAATAGGTAATTCTCATGATTATCCGCTGCACACTTTTTCCCTGATAGCAGGGTGGGCAGAGGGAACAAAGAGTTAAGAAACTTCGTCCAAAAATATTCGTCTCTTTTTTACATTGCGCATGGAATGCCTCCAAATTCATATTTTACATATCACAAAAAAATCAAAAGTCTTATAAACCAATGAAATTTGTCTAGAATTGTAGCCAAATAATAAATGCAATTAGTACCTTTCTCTCCATCATGAGATATAGACTTGAGATCAATAAAATGCGTCCCAATTATATTAGGGTGCATCGTCACGTTGTTACGCAGCTGGATCTTGATGCGTTGGCAGAGCGGCGGAAACATCTCGTTGAATACAATCTGTTCGTTCCACACGGGGTTGTAACAGTTCTTCTTGACAGATGTACATGCCTGAAATAAGAATATTTTTTTTTGCCTAAAATTAGAATCCAAATATTTTATTGCCTAAAATTAGATTAATCAAAGTATTTTAATGTCATTCTTATGAAGCCGTCGTGGCGCAGGAGGGCTACGTTAAAATAGCGAGCATTTCTACTTTAACGTTCGTATTTATGTTTTAAATATGTATTTAACGATCATATAAAAAATGTCTACGAGTATTTATTAGTACCAGACTCTTTACATGGGTCTTTACTCCTGCCAGACGTCCTAAAGGTTGTTTAAAATTGGGGCAAATGCTATCAAGTTTTAATTTTAAATATATTATTTACGGACTATTTCAAGGCCCCTTATAAGCGCCCAGAGCAATCCGATGGCTCAATCATTTTCCCATACAAAGATATAACGTTATTTGGCGCTACCTCTGAAAGTTCCCCACTTTCAAGTTAGTGAGTATGCATACTGTTTTAACTACATATTAGACTAATAGTCCTTAAAATTTCAGCTTTGCTAAAAGGACGTAGGTCTGGCGGCCCTGTGATCTTAGGCATAACATTAGAATAGAATGTACCACCAAGTCACTAAGAAGATGAAGAAATATATTGTATAAATTGTTCACAAGAAAATTGTAGTAAACTTTTATGTTTTACGATTCATCTTATAAACTAAAGGGATAAATTCAGCGAACAAATGGATACAAACGAAAATATCCCCGAAATTCTGTACTTCTGTACATTTTTATTTTAATGTGACTTTTTTTACTGTATAGTATGCTTTTGGCCCTGATGGTCTCTACGGCGTCACCAGGCTTATTGTGGGAGGCCAAGCTAGAAGAGCTATAACCTTGTCTTGCTCACCTTTTTCGGGTATCAAAAAATAAATTCTACGAAGGCTTGCGTACTTCTTTCTTCACTCCTAGTAGAGGCTAGTGCGTTCGAGTACTATTACTAATTAATAGAGTACTATTATTTAAACAAGTTTATAAATATGCTTACAGACATGCCAGCATAGGATACTTGAACAAAAGGGTCCACCAGATCGCGCATATCACCTCCGAGGGCCCTTTTCATTTGCGCCACAATGTTATAGTTCATTTTGGGTAAACCATCTGCCTTGTAAATCCTGACCACGAAGCGGGCGCGTTGTCGTTCAATATTAACTCCGTCTGGTAGAAGCAAATTCCTGAAAGATTTTGTGTGGAATTTGACAATTTTTAATTTTAGTTTCACGAATACTGTAGGCAGAAGGAACATAGTGTTAAGACGTTCTGTTCCCTGTGTACTGGCTAATAACGGAGACTGCGTGGTAAATGGCGGAATTCAACGCCGCGTTGTTACAGATGAAAGTGACTATAACCGCGCTCGCAACTCTCACTTGCGTTATTATGGCCTTAATTGAACATAATTTACGATAATTATATATTTAAAGGTTTGTGTTATTTATGTATATTGTAATTAGCCCAAATTGTTAGAAACTTACATATCATATTAATAATGTTTTAAAAGCAACCGACCCAGCATTATGGAATATTTAAGTAGTTTGTATACCTTGAGTAATTTTCATCCAAAAATACAGGCCGTACAAATACGCCGATTTTGTGTATTTATTTTCGCTAACTTCAAACTACTCTGCTTTCAAGGGTTTCTGCTCTAATTTGTTAAGTGTTCTTCAATTTAGAGTTATTATTAACATTTTGATTAACAATAATACCTATAGATTAACAATAATATATCTGTAGTTTGTATGTATGTTACACATATTACAATTTACTTAAAAAAATAACAATCTTTTTTTGTATTTTTTTCTTTGTTGTTATAGGGCTTTCGTCTGTTTCAGGCTTAGGGCTATTTTCAATATATGGACTATACGTTAAAGTGAAGAGTCTAAAATTTTAAAAAAGTTATAATTAATAAGTGATTGGCTACAGCAAACAATATATTTAACATCGACAGCTCTAAGAATATAGGTTCAAATCCCAAGGTTGAAGCTCAAAATATATACGAAAAGGTAAGTTAGGTCAGATAAGGTAAAGCTTGATCTTTATCCATCTTAAGCAGTTATAAAAAATATGAAATATGAAGCATATAATTGTAAATATACTGAAATAGTAATTCTGATAAAATTTCGATCTTTTTAACGATCGATTTAATAAATGTAATGAATTAAAAATTTATATAAAATCTGTATAAACTTACGCTTCGATGTCATCTTCATCTTTTTCGCTTTTCTGCGGTATTTTGACAGTGTCGCCTTTGCCAATGACACTGATATCGCATTTGAGGTAGCCTTTAGCTCCACCGGTGACGTCGTCTGGATCCGTCAAGAGAGCCCATTTGTGGTAGAATTGACGATCTGAAATACACATATTTCCCGAATAGCTGGCTAGGCAGAGGAAATATATTGTCCAATGTTCTAAACTATAAAATAGAATATGTTATAGTCACCGGTATATAGTCAACGGTTCACCCAGTCAAAAGTTATGAAGTAACAAAGATAAAAAAAATACAGTCGAATTGATAACCTCCTTCTTATAGAAGTCGGTTAAAAATTGTAATAAAAAAAATATATTAATAAAGTTAATAGTCACGTTTTAGTTCACTAAAGTTGTTAGACTTTAATCATGATAAGTTCCAAGTAAGGATACTGTAAGTAGGTTATTATTAATTGGACCATTCTGTATTTTATTATTATTTACAAAATGTCTACAAAATCACAATAGTGTATAGTCAGTTATTTTATTTCACTTCTACTTGGATTACTCAGTGTTGAGCTCTGCCGTACAACACGAAATGTCTCGAAAATTGGGCGACGCATGAAGAACGGTTGTCTTAACATTAGATTATTTTGGCCTGTATGCGAGATACGGTGGAGCCTAAGAAAGTGCCGTATTATACATCACATTAGAATAGATAATAACAAAACTATCCAAGATGAATCTAAACAAATTTAAACAAACGTACAAGTTAGTACGGAGTTCGTTTCCGGTCGACGTCTGTAGAACTTTGAAGTTGTAGAAGTTGCTTGCTTACATGTAAAACATTTCTCGCTTCAATAGATATTCTACATTTGAACGTATGACAACTTAGAATAATAAAAGATACTGTTGTTATTCTAAATATTGCGTTCTACGAGTATAATAACGAAAATAGAGTTTTCGAGTGATTGGGTGTCGGTAGTTACTACCTATTGCTAGAAGGTGAAATTGAAGGCCGTATTTTATCTAAACCCGAAAAATGAAAAGAAAAAATCATAATCATTCCTACGAGTAGGAATAGAACTCGCTATTACTACAAATTGATTATATTGTAATAGATTTTTACACTATGTTCCCATAATTCTAGTAAGAAAGCACAGTAAATCATTGGATACACACATACGAAAGTTAGCTTCACTCTCGTAAGTCCCGAAAGCTGCGTCGTACTCGTATATCTTGGTTTACACATACATATATCCGAATAAATCAATTACTTTGATTTGATTTTTTTTATCCGATTATATTATAAAAATAGTAATGATTGTGGATTCGAACACCACTCAGGCTAACGATTGTACCCAAATTAGGCAGGGTGCGGTGTTGGGTTCCGCTGCTCAACAAGCAATGTCTACAAAGCGTGAAGTGAGCTGCTTTTATTTTTGATTCATATGGTAAAGTATAACTTCACTGGTCGCTAGTAGCTTCGTCAGCCTTTACCGCTCGGTTTGGCGGGTAGGTGCACAAAATAATGTTTTTTACGACAGCATTTTAACTATAACGCGTCAGTTGTGGGTTCGAGTCCCACTCGGGGGAATTAATTATTGTGGGCGTACAGAAGTTTTTAAATTTGAGAATTAAATGTAAGGCAAAACTGATTGACCGATCAGCACGTGCTCGCAGTACTAAATAGCTGGCTACTGTTGATTAACTAAACTAATCTAACTCTAAAAGTGGTTCACGATTGTTTTTAGTTCCTCGCTCAGATACCAGAATACAGCGCGGCGTTGACGTCCGCCACTCAAAGAGCAACATATCAGAGTATCTTAACACTACGTTCCCTCTGCTTACCCTGCCATATGTGGCCTGCAGAAATGATTTCATCACTCATCCTCTCGGACGTAACGTCCCAAACCAACTTAGTTCTTTCATTCTTTTCCTCCTTTCTACGAAAATATCATAAATATAATTTTTTCAATATTATCTCACATTTATAAAAAATAAGTTTCGATAGAAGGCGTAATCTTCTCTATTTCTTCTCTATCCATACCTATCTTATAAATTCGAAAGTAACTCTGCCTGTCTGTCTGTCTGTCCCCACGTTCTGCAGAATTCGGGGGGCATTGCGTAGTAAGTGGCAGAACTCAACGCCGTGGTTTTGCCTCGACACCAGAAATGGAAATATAAATTTAAATAAATATTTCATCTCCTCGAGTGGGGTTCGAACCCACAAGCAGTCGATTCACAGTTACACTTTGTGCCCCTACGCCACGACTGGCCTCATTGTTGTGGTTGTAGGTTGAAATAGAAATTAATATATTTTTTTAAGAAAACGAATAGAGACTTGCGTTTGAACCGTAGCGATGTTTGAAACGTAGCGATGTTTGAAACCGCACTTATTTCATTTATTATCAACTAGTGCCCCCCCGCGGCTTCGCCCGCTTGAACTACATGATTATTCATTTAATAAACAGAATTGACATTCAAATGTGTTGATGAAACAGCCTTAAGCGTTAAATTATTGATTAAGGTAAGGAATTATAATATTCTTTGTAAAATAACTGTAATGATTGCATATTACAAAAAATACCCAAATCGAATCGAATAATCCGTTCAGTACTTTCAGAGATTAGCGTGACCATACAGACAAAAAAAATTAATAAAATATTTTTGCTTTCTATAATTTTTTTTAAGTGCCCCTCTATCCATTACAGTCAAAAATACTAAATGTACAGACAAGATATTTTTACTGTTTTATTATATATAGAGATTATTTGAATTAAATTGCAATGGAAGTGCGCGGTTAAAGAAGGGCTGGTGTCGTAGTACTTACCTGGCTGATTCCAAACGGTGGCGATATCAAGTTTGAAGTTGCCTAAGAGTTTGTTAGCTCGTAAGATGTGCCGCGACTGGAGCACCTAGAAAGTAGGTACTGCATTAGTTCCTGTTGATATAGCTGCTTTACTAGGTTAGTAAGGTTTATAAATGGAAATTATGTAATATTTTTTTTACTTTGCTGCTCTGTGAAGCACGGCGCTGAGTTCCGTCAATCAACAGATAATGTCCTGAAAAGTCAGCGGAAAGTGAGAACAGAGTGTTCTAGCACTAGATTCGTTCTGCCTGCCCTGCTTTTTAAAAAACACATATATTTAAAAAGAATGTAAAGGCCGACTGAATTAACTGCATCCATCAAAATAAGCGAAACGGTACATTTTATTTGCTGAAAATTCAGTAAATTTTAAATAAAAATAACTTTATAATAATAGTACGGGCATATGTAAGTTAGCATCTTCCTCCCCACCTATAAAATTAAAACTTTGTGACTTTTATATTTTCATTTCAATCACTCTGATGTCGATAACAAGCGCGGCGCTTAGTACTGCCACTCAACACGCAATGCCTTGAGAATTCTGGGAAACGGAAGTGTCTTAATGGGAACGGAGTATCTTAACACTAGGTTCCCTCACCGTCTCCCACAAGCAGGAGCTGGGGTCGAACTCAACGGTTGTGCCGTTGCGTTTACGACGGCCTCTATAAACAATATCATGCTTATAAAACTAGATTAAGCTATTTTCTTCACCAAAACTACGTTTTCTTATAATATTGAAGTTTATTTTTCAAAGAAATATATTTTTCAAGTTAATATTTAAAAAAAAATCTTATTTACTGACAACATCAAGGAAACTTCTTTTCTGATACTGAATGAGATTTACATAAAAACATAATCTAGACGCCTGTTTTAATCTTACTCGGGTTACTCGTAAATAAATCTCTGCCTGCGTTTGCTCGCATGGACTTTAAGACGTAAAATGATGGAAAATTCGTTTTAATTTCATTTTCGTAAGAACTTTGACTTTTCCATTCTTAATGCTACTGTATACTACCTAATCTAGGCGAGTTTCAACTGTTATTTTTAGTTCAACTTTTTAATTCTAATAGTTTCATATGTGTGCTGACTGTAGTCGAATGACCAATGTGAAGAATGAATAATTTTTATTTCCGTTACTGAATAGTAATGGAATAATTTTAACGAATATTTTAGAAAATATCGAACCTTCTATTTCCATATGTCGACGTGGATCAAGCCACAGAGAATTATGTAATCAAAAAATGTATTCATAAAATGAAACACCCAACAACGGCCAATTAACAATCAAAATTAATTAGGTAAAGCTTGATCGCGTACGCGTATTGACGCGAGGAAATTACGCTTTAATGCTGCCATGTTTTGTTTTCGCTAATTGTTCATCCGGCTAATTATAATATCGATGCAGAATTTATTTTTATATTGTACTAGTGGGCGCGCGCAGCTTCGCCTCTTGCACTCGCGCAGCTTTGCACTCTTAGGCGTGAATTTTAAACAACCACGAAAACATGTTTAATGAAATATTTTTAAAAGTCTGAATTTATTTTTTTATAAATCGGTAATCGGTGGCGATTTAAACATTTTTCCATACAAACTTTCAACCCGTTATGGTGCAAACCCTTAGGGGGCGTATTCTAAAAAACCAAGAAACATGAACCAAAAACAACGTGTTCAATGAAACAATTTTATAACAATCGAACCCTTATTTCATCCTTTTAGAGTAAAAAAATTTCAAAATCCCCTCTTAGTGGACGTCCAGATTACGAAAAGTAACATCTGTCCAAATTTCACTCTTGTATCATCAGCAGTTACGGCTGTGCGTGCGTCTTACCTACGTCAGTCAGTGGGAACATGTCCTTTTATATATTTTATATACATTATAGAAAACAATGAATTTTGTGTGAAACAGCTTCTATCTAACCATGGTATCTGCTATCACATAGATACCATGGTTAGACATGGACCAAATAAAATGGAACCACACGGGAAGCACTACCTTTCAAATAAAAAAAATAATATCAAAATCAGTTCACCCAGTCAAAAGTTATGAGGTAACAAACATTAAAAAAAATACAGTCGAATTGATAACCCCTTTTTTCTTACAGAAGTCGGTTAAAAATAGAATAAGTGCTATGGCCAAATATTAAATATATGTTTTCTTGGGAGCACGCTGAAAAGCTTCCTTAATAAGTATATAGTACCTAGATGAGTATAGAAAGTTTATATAACGTTCTTTAAATTAAATTATAGAGTTCAAGAGTAGTATGAAAAGAAACCGTAAGAACATTTTCTTACTTATTCAATTGCTATACTTCGAATAAAATTACTCCATATATAAATTAGTATTATTTTAATATATTCAAGCTGTGCCCCTCATATAGTAGAGAAGGCAGAGGGAACCTTAAGAGGACGGAGTGCCGTTCCCCACATAACGCCGTATCAACACGCATTTTGCATAGCTACAAATTATAACAATATTTACATTATAAAGTGTTACCGATAGCGTGATGATCTTGTCGAACAGCATTATCAATGGCATGTGGAAATCGAACACGAAGTACTGTGGACAAAGAAGACACGTTAAAACAATAATATGGCAAATAGTCGCAGCTGACTGTACAAGCGGCGGTACAAGATAAAAGTGAGTTCCGTCACTCAACACGCAATGACTGCAAAGGTAGGTGGGGAGCGGATTGTCTTTACCCTTTGCCTACTCTGATAAGAATTATCAATCATTTCCTCATTTTGGTAACAAGACACTTTGCTGACTACTATATTCCGCACATATCTGTAATCCAAAGATAGAAAAGGTAATATAAAGGAATACATTGATAAAAAAAATATATATTTGTAATTATTTTAAAGTACAGCTACTTACAATTTATGCATAAATTCAGTAATATTGTTATAAAGTCGGTTAAGTTTAAGATGACTTTCAAAGTTCGTGTCAATGACTTCAATGAATAGGTTCAAAACGCGAAAGCTCAAATGAAGTTCGTTGAAGCTGGTACAAATTACCTAGAGAGCTTTCACTGTGTTTAGTAGTAGTAGGTTAGTACGTTTTTATTGTTATATGTTTTATTTCCTCATTTTTTTTAATTAGTTTAGAGATAAATAGAGTAGAAGTAAATAGCAGAGGGAACCTAGTGTTAAATTCATTCAGATTTATTTCTCGTCTTTCTCTCAAGCACCGCAGCTCGCAGGTGCAGTGGAAAACGAAGTGATCGACGTGACCTTGATAACCAGACTATCCAACACAAAATATTTTTGAATTAGAACTAGTAGTTCCTAAGATTTTAGTTTAGTTAAACCTAACAAACATTTCAGTTTTATAATATTAGTTTAGGTTAAGGAGTATTTGTATGAAAAACCGTAATTAATACGCATTTTTCGGAGCTACTACAATTCTTTTGTGTAATATAACAATAAGAGCAACACAATGGCGAATGAACGAATTATTCTAAGCAAGTTATTTAGAACAGTCTATTATTAGTTCAAATAAATAGATGCCAATTCGGCAAAATGTTCTTTTATGAAACTAAGACTTCAATTTATTATTTGTAAAAAGACTTTGACCCGATACATCGATAAACTTTGACAATTTTATCGATGTTCAATTTGTTATGTAATAATGAACTTCAAAATTATTGGGTAATGGAAGAGGGAAGTGATTTATCACAGTTTACCGTCAACTGCACCATTCACCCACCATTCAAATTGAGCGGAAAGTAGCGAATGGAGGATCTAAAGTTTCCTGAACGGGATGGAGGGAGACAAGTTTCTATAATCCTTAGTATACATGATATACCAACATAGTTGTTGGATTTGTATAAAGACAAAGATAATTGTAGAACATAGTAAATCCAAGTAAATGTTGGGATACCTTTTTGAGGTGCTTACTTCGTTATAATATGGGCAATTTGTGCTTTCCTTCACGCTGGTGTACTTGCGAGCCTCTCCTATCTGCACACAGACTACGGGGTCCATGTTGAGTCCCGCGAGTTGTCTTGCCTCAATTATCGTGATGCAGACCTGAAAATCCGCGCTTCTTAGGGCTGCAGGGCCAGTTGAGTCTATCATGCGTTTTCTATAAGAAAATGTTTATTAATAAAATGTAAAAATATTTAACGCGAGGATTGTGGGTTAAAGATCCGCACTCGAGGAAACAAAATATTTATTGACATTTATATTTTCATTACTTATTTTCTTTACTCTGGTGTCGAGGCAAAGAGTGACGTTGAGTTCCGCCACTCAACACGCAATACCTCCAGAATTAAAAAACGCATTGTCTTAACAGTAGGTTCCCTCTGCCTACCCTGCTTTGTGCGAGATACAGCCTGAAGATGATTTTAAGTTTTTATTTTGAATTAAGTATATTTTACGTCAAAAAGTTAGTTTCTAAAATATTCGTTATTTTTAGCTTCACCGTTTTCTCACGGCATAGCAAGGTAAGCAGAGTTAACATGATGTTAAAACACTCCGTTCCCAATTCTCCGCTCAATTTTCGAGACACTGCGTTATGCGTGGCCAAAATACAACGCCGCAGTTTGCCATTCAGAGCGGGGATATGAAAAAAAATATTATAATCTTCAATAATCTGGCTAAATAAATTTTAAATAGACATTTTTTTGTCATACTTGCAAAACTTATAGAAATTTGACGAAAATACTTACACTTTCATCATCTTTGACACCTCTGAAGGGCACTGAGCATCGATGAGGGCTTCTTCTGGACTTATAGAGGCTTGGCTGGTAGGCCCGTCATTGTCTGAAGACGGCCCAGGTCGGTCATCATCAAGAAGGCCCTGTTCCTCATCACCACTACTGAGAGGCTCCTTATGACGCCTTCCCAGACGCATCAAATTGCGAACACTCTTCAATGGGGACAAGCGTTTGCGCTCACGTTCGCGGTCTCCCCCTTCACCTACTATAGTTACAGATTTCTCGGTGGCCATCGAAAGACCGCGGCTAAAATAAAACAAATATTCGAAATAAAATAAAAATATTTATTAATATTTTGGAAATCTCAGCAGATACCTATAATATGTCAAATAACTTCTGTAAGAGTTCTGCAAATTGTTTACAAAACCGATTTCTTTTAACATGTAAAACTACAAATAGAATATTAATAAAATAGTTACCGTAAAAAATGCTTGCCAGCTCTCTTCAGTTTATGAGAACGCGATGATTCCGGTTCCATGTCGATAACGGTATCTTTTTTGTTCTTTTCCAAGGTGCGTTCGAGGGTCTCTATGTTCCTTTGCAAGTCTTCAAGAGCTGTATCATCATCGTTGTCCGACTGTTGGCCTGAACTTTGGGAAGAGGAGACTGCACCTGATGCAGTCACCCCTCCTGTTCCACCGGTCCCACCTGCTCCTCCTATTGAACCTCCTCCTCCTCCTCTTGAAGAGTCTTGTCTGCTGCCCGCATGAGGAACAACGTGGGTTGAAGGCATCACGTCTCTATTTTTAGATGGTGTTAGGTTTACGCGATTTGTAGCGTCATCTGGAGGGTTGGGCATGACTGGTGGCTTGTAAAAGATATCCATGTCTACGAAAACCTGTTGGATGAAACGGATTGTCGTGTCACGGATGTCAAATCATTCAATTGTCAGGTAAACTACGTATAGCTTTATAATTTGTGATAATCATTTACAATTGTATCATATCATCGATAAAGGGATATGATATAATTGTATCTGAATATAGAGAAGAGATAGAGTGGGCAAATTGTAGTTTTTTAGACTTTATTACATCGTTACAAATCGAAATAATTTTCTTATCTATATATATAAAAGGACTTGTCCTCACTGACTGAGGTAAGACGCACGCACAGCCGTAACCGCTGTGCGTAGAAACGTGAAATTTGGACAGATGTTTACTTTCGTAATCTGGACATCCACTAA
>DWNA01000649.1:0-20512 GCA_018249835.1 Heliconius besckei | reverse complement strand
CTCTTTTTTTCTTACGGAACGTACTAAAATAGAGCAAGATGCAACTATATAAGTGTCAATGTAACTATTAACAATAATATGGTCTTTTCTTGTAACTTCATAAAACTATATGTAAATAATATAGTTTAACTTCTGCATTTACAGTTTAGAATCGCTTTTTCGTTTCATTGGGTGTTTAATACAAAAAAATACGATGTTTGTAGCTTTTCAAATTCGCTTATTCTCGTCTCTTTTTTTCTTGCGGTACGTACTATAATAGAGCGAGATACAAGTGTCGGCATAACTAGTTTCGACGACAGCCCGAAACTAGTTATGCCGTGATTTGGCTTGTAAGCAGTTTCTGAAATTAATGACGCTACGTAACGCCCATGTCTAATACAAATAATCAAATGACAAATATAAGTGCTTAGAAGAATTTCTGGCACTTGTATTTTATTATTATTATTATAGTTTATCTAATTTTTATTGCATTGTGTAGTTTGTATTGAAGTGTCTACGGCTAGATAAAAAGTGATTTCAACCAAAGATTTTTAAAATTATGATTACTTTTAACGACAAGCAAAATATTATTCTGTGAATTGAAAATTTGTAACATGAATTTTTTTTAATAGATAACGTTAATTTAAGATTTTAATACATTTTGATCTTAAAATAATCATAGTTATAGAAAATGAAACATTGGAATAAACTGTTTCCTAACAAAGAAGCATTTATAGTTTTCTTTTTATATATTATATTATTCGTATTCCAAGGTAATATGCAAATGTAAAATGATAAGACATTATTTAATAAAAAAATAATTAACATGCGTTATATATCTGCATATTATATCATTATTTTTAGGTGTTTTTATAACAGCTTCTAAGACTGAAAATGGAGTATATGATTATAATACAACACTTGTTGTATTTCTTTCTGAATTTTTAAAACTCTTAATATCAGGCATATTATATACTTGGAAAAGGCAGTATGTACAATCATGAAATAAAATATGTTTTTTTCTAATTTACAATACTCTACTAATAACAAAATATACTTTTTCAGAAATAAACCAAATATTTTTAAAGCTGTGATTATTAATTACAAATTATTGCTGTACTACTTCATACCTTCATTATTGTATTGTTTTTATAACAATTTGGCATTTATAAATTTGTCACACTATGATCCAACTACATATTATATTCTTCTTCAATTCAGAGTTGTTCTAACAGCATTCATTTTTCAGGTAAGTTTTAATTTGTTTTGCTTATAATAAATATATCTACACATCATCTAAAATAATAGCCATTGGTTCACTGTAAATGTGACTTATAGGGTCAACACCCACTGGGAAATTCAATATTTTCATTTCTTTGCTTGGGTGAACAGTCTATGATATGGCCTTGAATTCCTATACTGTATATACAATGTTGAAAATTGGACAGTAAATAGAAAAAGGAGTAATTTAACAGTAACCACTCTGCCTACCCTGCTCTATGCTAGACACGAAGAAAACTAAAACAATATTAATTAACTTATGTATTTTTACAGTTCCTTTTCCAAAAGAAACTAACATATATACAATGGATCTCATTAGGAATTCTCACTTTTGGCTGCATGATAAAAAACTTAGATGCTACCTCAATATATTCAAAAGAAGAATCTAATATCTGGTCTCAAATATTTAATATATACTTTTTATCAATAAATTTTCAAAATTTCTGCTCTTGTCTAGCAGGCACATACAATGAATATTTACTCAAAACCAAGGGATCTAATGTTGATATTTTTCTGCAAAATGTTTTCATGTATTTAGATTCTGTTATATGTAATTTCTTTATTTTGTTATGTAAAGGAGAGTTGAGCATGATATTTAATGATTTTGAACCATTATTAGATATATTTGTGATACTCATTACAGTGAACAGTGCAATAGTAGGTATAGTCACAAGTTTCTTTTTGAAAAATTTAAATTCCATATTAAAAACATATGCCAGTGCTTTAGAACTAGTTATAACTGCAGTTGTTTGTTATCTCCTCTTTAATATAGTCATTACATGGTACACAGTGACATCTATTTGCTTAGTGAGTATTGCTGTTGCAATGTACTTAAAAAATCCTGTAAATAATACAAACTTTACTCAAGGTGAGCCAAAAGACAAAATACCACTTATTGAAGATGTTGAAAGAAACTAGCTGTAGGTAAAACAATAAACTTGTATTTATGATGAAATTTGCACATATTCAACAAAAGTTTCTTACTTATTCTATATATTTGGAATGACTACTTGATTAGTCTAATAAGAAAAAACACTTTTAAATCATCAATTGAATATGAAACTACCGTTTACTTGGAAGGCAAACCTACTAAGCTCAGTACCAGCCAGAAACTCAAGAGGTTCTCATTTCAATATTGATGTTAGAATTTAATTTCATTATAAACACTTCATAAAAGATTTATTAACTTGGATTTATTAAGATGGAAAATCTACTGTACTATGAAAAACATTATAACAAACGTACTTTTGTATTGTACTTGTTACTAGATTCCAAAATAAAGGGAATTAAAATAATATTGTTTCTTTGTATACAAAATAATAGTCTGTAAATTTATATCAGCAGTATTATAGAAGTTGCCATTCTAATTTGTAATCTTAATATTTAGTTATATTAAATTGGTTATGGATCTGTTTAAAAATAAGTGTATACAGAATTTTGTTGGGTTATGCTTGTAAGACTTGTACATATTTGATGTATATTTCGTATATTTATTTCTCAATATTATACATATATTAATAAGAAATGATTCTTGTTTTTTTCCTTCAGCAATCCCAGCTTCATGTTTTATCACACCTATAGCAGTGTAGGTAGCATAAAGTGTAACAGAGCAGGAAAAGAACACCTAGATAAAGAACCAAAATTTTAGAAAATCAGCAATGCTATATTTGCTTTTGAGAAAATTTTATAGAAATTAAAAATAAAAAATACACAAGAGGATATATTTTATTATTATTAACAATATCTACAATAAGCTACACAAATCATCACAAAAATATAACTTAAGCCACAAACAAATAAATTAATATAGAAATCACATACAAGCAAATACAGCAATATCTTTTTATTTTTTAACATAATCCATTTTTTTTCTATTTTTATATAATTAAATGTTTTTTTAAGACTACATCTGTGTTATAATATCTAAGTTCATTTTATTTTATTATCAAAATATTGATCAGAATGGAAATTATTTGCTTCTATAAGATTCATATTCTATATTGGTTTATACAAAAGGGTTGTGACATATTTCTTTCTGCACCTATGGGTTGCAGATAGAACCATAACTCCATCTTTGATAGATAATGCATACAGATGATTTAACATAACATGGTTTGGTTCTGGTAACAGAGTGGGTTCACACTAAAAACAAAAAAATAAAATATACAAATGAAACTTTATTATAACCAGTAATGAGTAAGAACATTTATTTATATTTTTAATTAGCCAGTATCAGCAGTATATTTATTGTTTCTGTATAGAATTAAAATAATAACTAGGGTTGCCCTTATATAGGGGGACTATTGAGGGACTGTGGGTCCTTGATCAAATGTAATGCAATACTTGCAGGTTTGATTTCCACTCAGAGCAATAAGTTATTTTTATTTCAGTCTTGTAAGATAAAGTGTGTCATTAACTTTTAGCCAGTTCAAAATGTGAAGAATGGAGGTTGACACTAGGTTTTCTCTACCCACCTTTTTATTTTCAACATACAGTGTTAAACTGATAAAAGATATATAATGTATATAGTAACTTACAGATAAAGGAGTGTCCTTATTTAAAATAACTTGCAAGAGATGAGGTGGTAATATTGGGGGCCCGGAAACTTTTTCCCAAGGCTTGGATTGTGGTATATCCTGGAAACATAATGACTTATGACTTACGATTTATTATAAAGTTTCGATTTTGTTTTTTTAATAAAGATATGTAAGTTCAACAAATAATATATGTATCTTACAACATTTACCTGAGAATATTCAGTTTGAGCACTGCTGTGAATTCCCTCACTGTCTTTAGCGAGAGCTTGAAATACTTCAAAGTCAGACATTTTTACTGTTACTAAATTATTTTTAGAGCCCATACCATTATCTATCACTTTCTGAAATCAATATGCTTTATAATATACTAAAATTAAATAAAGAAAATATTTTTAAAAAGCATGACTTACAACAGAGGGGTCATGGCGCCATTCACCATCAACAAAATATTTGTATTGATGTTCGCCTTCGGGCAGATCAATAATAGTTACAAAGTCCCCGTGTGATTTAACCATTGGAATGGTTTTCCACTCAGTAAAAGTACCACTAATGAAAACCTAAAATCATGTATTTGTGTAATGTGTAAAATCAATGTATTTTTACAATATAGAAAATACAAATAATAATAAAATTTGTGAAAATAATATACATATATTATTGACTTATTATATAATATTATATTTCATTAAATTTGCACTGAGACGTTGTCCCCTTTCTCCTCATTACAATTTATCCGTAATGTTTCAAAGGTTGTCTGGTAGAGGTTGCTTAAAGCAATAAGACCGCCTTTGCATATGTGTTTTTCTTCCAATTTTATTTGTGTTGTTCTTTTTACATATTTCTTTTATGTGTGCAATAAAGAATATTCTATTCTATATATATATATATAAAATAAATTTAGTTATAAATCATAATTAGTGTACAAAAAAATATTTACTTGTTTTCCTCCACCTTCCCACTTAAATACCGTAGGCAATACTTTTATATCCTCATCTACTTTATTACTGTCAGTTAAAGTATTAGATCTTTCTCTCATAATTGTTTCTTCTATGTCACGTTCAGGGACAGCTTTTGTATAATAAGGAGCTCCATCTTCAATGTTATTGTCATCATCTCTTCGATCGTCATCAATTTTCTTGTCAAAAGTAAACGCTTCACCTTCTTTTACAGGAGAAGAAGAACCCACATCAGGTTGCTTTACCGATTGATCTTTATGCCACTCTTTCGGTGGATTGCTTCCCGCATTTCCCATTTTTGTTGATTCTTGCGTCTTATCTTAAAAACATCCACTGTCTGGTGTTTATGTCAAAATTTGCTATACCAATGCATAGGAAATATCAATACTCACTTATGAATAAATATATTTTCAAACAAAAAGCTAGTATCATTGAAACGAAGGTTGATTTAACACAACAACAAGAACATTTACATTTTTTATTTATATTATATTTTTTTATTCATATTATATTCAGAAAGATGTCACGAATGACGGATGACATGATCACAGAATGTTCTGTTATGTACTTTGATTATGACGATAACCACAGAATAGAAATCTAAAACAACAATAAACTATATCAAAATAGCAGTAAAAACAGTATTTAAAAAAGAGGATCACATATCGCTCTCTTTCTCTTTTCTATTGTAAAAATAAATACCATGATATTCAAATGATTCTATAACACATTATATTCGAATTAAAATATCGTGAGGCAAAAAGAGTACCATATGAAAAAATGTTGTATTGACCGTCTTCTCTTAAACTGAACTTACAAATACATACAAATAAGTAAAATAAATTAAAATGGAATCATCTTCACGCTGTATTTCGCTCACAGCTGGGTAAGTATAGGGAAGCGTTAAGACACTCCGTTCCCCACTTTCCGCCGAATTCTGGAGGTGGGTGTTGAGTGGCGGAACTCAACGCCGTGCTTTGCCTCGACACCAGAGCGACGAAGTGGAAATATAAATTTAAATAAATATTTAATTTCCTCAGGTGGGGATCGATCCCACAACCAGTACCTACCTATACAGAAAAATCCGATATATTAAATTAGCATTTTTTAAATTGGATGATTTTTAATCAAAAATTCCTTCAATGAAGATATTTTCAGTTACATATAATATAATAGACATTAGACTTATAAGACAAATACATAAAAATAAATAATTATGCTGCTATATTAAAATAACTACCAACACAAAACTTTCTTAACAAAAAAAACAACAAGAGAAATATCTTAATAATGACATAATTTATCAGAAAAAATATGGTATGGTTTGGTTCTTTAAATCTGGCGTTACGAGAAAAAATATGGAAATGGAATATTCTTCACTAAGCAATCAATACCATAAATGACATAATATTATGGCACCATCAGGCTATCACTGTTGGCAAAAATGACATTGACAATTGACATGTTACTAAATAACTTGTTCTAGCAGTTCTAGGCTCTAGCTCGACTGCCCGATACACAAAATTGATTAAAATTTTAATGTTTACTGACTTTGACTTCACAATTGACCAGTTCACACAGATCACTTTAGTATCAAGCGGTGTGTTATGCGGAGCTCTACTTTTTATCATTATCGTATTTTAAATAATTAATCAATAGTATTGATCTGTTATAAACAGGACGCGTTTAATAACAATGTAATTAATTCTTTTTCTGTAATCGTACAAATTTCAATTATATATAAAAATTGTGATTATTATAAAAATGGGTGATGAAAAGCAACCCCTACTTACGGCACCCAGTACTCCTATCGACAATACGGAGGTTCAAACAGTAGAGTTAGTGACTAGTCCCTCAATCCATGTTTCACCTTTTAAAGATGAAAAACAGAAAAAAACAGAATATAATCCTGCGTCTGAGCGATACTTGGAACATCCAACGTCGAATTTTGATACTTTGATTCATCTTCTCAAAGGCAATATAGGCACTGGCATTTTAGCTATGCCTGATGCTTTTAAAAATGCTGGTCTTGTTTTAGGTAAATTATTAATTAAATTTTTTTATATTGTACTTATTAAATTACTTACAATTTGTATACCAAAGAAGTAAGTTTATATTCATATTTTAGGTGTTTTTGGTACATTATTTATGGGGGCCATATGTACACATTGCATGCATATGCTTGTGCAATGTTCACATGAGCTTTGTGTTAGGAATCAAAGACCGGCAATGAGTTTTGCAGAAGTGGTAGAAGATGCATTTACAATGGGCCCCATATCTTTGAGACCATATGCTACAAAAATCAGGTAATTTTTGGGAGAATTTACATATAGATTTTCAATCATAATAATTAAATGCATAAAAGCTGAGTAGTATTTAAAATATTTGTTACATAAAACATTATTGTTTCAGGAATTTGGTTAATATTTTTCTGGTGATAACACAATTAGGATTTTGCTGTGTTTACTTTTTGTTTGTTGCTACAAACTTACAAGATACAATGCATTTTTTTGGCATAAATCTTAATGTACACAGTTATTTAGCATTATTATTTGTACCATTATTAGCTCTTGGCATGGTAAAGAATCTAAAATACTTAACACCTGTGTCACTTATTGCGGCTATAATGACAGCTTGGGGTTTAGTAGTGACATTTTACTACATATTACAAGATTTACCACATACCAGCAGTGTGAAAGCTTTTGCAGGCTGGCATCAATTACCATTATATTTTGGAACAGCAATCTATGCATTTGAAGGCATTGGTGTGGTAAGCTTTGTTATATTTTCACTAGTTCATTTATTTTTTTGCTTCACACTGTATCTAACATATAGCATGATGGCAGAGAGTAGAGAAGGAATCAAGCCCACAATTATCACATTTACAATTACAGTTGACTCTTGTTAATTTGAAACCTAAAGAAGGGACTTTAAATTGGGCAAAAGCTACTTTAATACAAAAAAAAGCTTATAAAAATTCTAATTAGTATATTTGATAATTACATGATATTCTACTCTTATATTGAAATAAATAAAATAAATGTTAAATGTGTTTATGTGAAGTTATTATGCATAATTTGTTTCCATGTGATAGTACAACCATATATGATAAAAGTTGGCAATTATTTTTATCAATTCTTTAATTGTAGGTACCTGTTATTCTTTTAATCATGTTTGTTTTTATTGAACTGATATTTGTCAAAATTAAATTGGTCAATATAAATGTACAATACACCTTTGTGAGTTGTTTACTGATAAATAATTTGGACAATGATACAATTTTAAATACAATTCGTTATTTATGCTTCATAAAAATAGTTAAATAATCAGCTTCACGCTGTATACGCAGCAGGGTAGGCAGAGGGCACTGTTTCCCATTTTCGGCCGAGTTCGGAAGATATTGCATGTTGAGAGGCAGAAATCAACGCCGCTTTGCCTCGACACCAGAGCGAAAAAGTGAAAATATATATTTAAATAAATATTTCATCTACTCGAGTGGGGATCGATCCCACAACCAGTCGGTCGTCAGTAAAAAATGTTATTATTTAAAAAAAAAATCGCCTAACTGAATCTAAATACTAACAAAGAACGTAAAACATCTAAAATCGCGTGTTCAGAGCGATCGACCTCTATTTCTCTTCAATGTCTGGTATATTATGATAACATTCTGGCATTTTGTTTATAATAATTAATAATTACAAATGTATCTCCATTATCAATCTAGAACGCACCCAAAATTGATATGCAATCTTTTGTGAAATCATGAATATTGTTATATTTACTGTAAATTTCATATAATATTATAAAACTTTTAAATTGTTTAGTCTTTACTCCAACAGTATTTTTACATTTCCTACTAATTCGTAGTAATTTTACTTGTTAACTAGAATGGTGGTCACAAAGGATATCAGGTTCATGCTATAAAAATATTTTATGTCATCTGATCAGAACACGTTAGTTAAAATACTTTTTAGAAAACATAGAGCATTTTTGAATAATCTAAAAAATTGCTCTCTTTAGGTTTTGCCATTAGAAAATAATATGAAGACTCCAGAAGACTTTGGAGGATGGACAGGTGTCCTAACTACAGGAATGGTTATCGTGGCCGCCCTCTACACCGCCATCGGATTTTTTGGTTATTTGAAGTACGGTGATCACGTACTCGGCAGTATTACTCTAAATTTACCCAATGATTTGTAAGTATTGAGTGCGACATCAAATACATATATAACATTAATATTGAAATTAAATTACAAACCATTGCAATTGTACGTACAAATATTTATATATTTTTTGTAATATAAATACAAAGGAAAGTAATATTGTGTGTAATATTAAAATGTTAAATACTTTTACATACATACTTGTTGTAATGTATAATTTACTCATGTTAAATGCTCTCTATATAAGTTTGTTTCATTTTATATTTATACGACTAAAATTACCTTTTTTTTATCAAGTTCACACTGTATCCGGCATGTAGCAGGGGCAGGCAAAGCCTAATTGTAAGAAACTTCCGCCACTTTCTTCCGAATTCTGGAGACATTACGTGTTGAGTGGTGAATCTCAACGCCGCGCTTTTGCCTTCACGCCAGAGCGAGTAAATGACAATATTAAATATTTCATTTCCTCGAGCGGGAATCGAAAGTGCTTACAGTCGCACCCTTGTTCCACTGTGCTACGACTGTCCTCACAAAATGTATCTATTGTATTATATGTTTGCTTACAGGCTAGCACAAAGCGTCAGAGCTGTAATGGCAGCCGCTATATTTCTCTCGTACGGTCTTCAATTCTACGTTCCTATGAATATTGTTTGGCCGTATATCAAAACTAAATTGAATTCTGACATGGCCCTGGAATACGGAGAGGCAGTCACTCGATTTGTTCTCATTTCTATTACCTGTAAGTATGGAGAGATTTACATAATAACGTTCAAATTTAAATCATAGATTTTTTAATCCGTTTATTATAAGACCCGAACGCGGCTACGCCCGCTTGAACTATACGAATATTTATTAAATATATTTATGAAATTATTTTCAGTTTTAAATAGAGAGATGCGTTAAGCAAGCTCATTTTGGGTGACGTTTTCTAACAACAAACTTTGCAAATCGTTGCTTAGCAACGCGACGGTTATTATTAACATGGCGGAATAAATTCCATGTCAAATTAATAAGTATTTTAATATATTGATATATATCGAAAATATTACAAATATGACAAAAAAAAGTATCCTATGTTCATCCCGGGACCCTGAAGTATCTCTATATGAGTATTTTATCACAATTAACGGTTTGGCCCTGATTGCGTAAAAGACTGACAGATAGACAGAGTTACTTTCGAATTTATAATATAGGTATGGATTTTTATGCTAACCTTGATGAATTTGAAAAAAATAATAAAAATAATTAAAT
Organism: Heliconius besckei; assembly: GCA_018249835.1. Taxonomy (NCBI): domain Eukaryota; kingdom Metazoa; phylum Arthropoda; class Insecta; order Lepidoptera; family Nymphalidae; genus Heliconius; species Heliconius besckei. The sequence continues at coordinate 10,345 of DWNA01000649.1, read as the reverse complement.
TTTCCAATACTCTTCTACACAAATGTCACTTTACCAAATCTGTTAATATGTACCTCATAGAGAATTACCACAAAAAAACTAGTAAATCCCTGGTCCTATTCGTCGTCACTTGTCTCAACTTAGCTAACCTAGTTTCTCTACATAAGAATTATTCGTAGCAATAAAATTGTCGGTTATTTAATAGCGGTCGTTTTATCAGGTTAACAGTCTTAACCTATCGCCATTTTTATTGCCATTCACAATCAGTGAGACTTCCACATTTACATTTTATACGAATATCTTAATTAACATTGTGTAATAATTATAATACTTAATTTATAATAATTTTTACTTCACTCGCTCTAAAGTATCACGATTATTACCTAAAATCTCGCCGAAAGCTTAAATTTTTTTGATCGTAAATTTTAGCTTACACGATAAGTACATAATTTAATTAATGTAGGCAAAAATATAATAGTAAATCGGCCAATTTATTTAAATTATTATTATTTTTTTTATTAATCTTATTTTTTTTATTTAACAACTAAGTACCTCTTATTCGTCCTGTCAAACATGCAGGATAAAAACATACTAACAGTGGACCTGGTCACTGATAACAGCTTTTGTTTTATAAAATCAATACTGTACAGTCCGTAGAAATTTTCCCCCGATATGACGTTGACGTTGTGATTAATATCACCAATGGACACAATTTTATAATAAAATCAATATTGATATGCGCAGGAACTAAAAAAAAATTCCATATGGTCTTTACCTTTACATTTAGATAAGGTTAAAAGGCCTATTTATTTATATGTAGAAAACATTAAATGCCAAGTAAATTATTACATCTCATTTCAATATATCGATAAGAGAGAAACATAAAATTTCGATTCACACGTGCCAAGTTCGTCTATAGTTATAAATAATTAAAATTTACGTTTCCAAAAAATCTCGTTAATATTTATGTATATTCGAAACGATCTAATTTACATGAACGCTCTTAACCTAAATGACGTCATTACAGAAACATTTAATCATCTTTCGTCGAGTACCTCTCGAGAATAATAATAGGCAGATCATATAGATATATGGACATTTTTTTAATGTCGTTCTTTTACTATATTTATTTACAGACAAAATGGGTTGCTTGCTAATGGATCTATCAATTAAAGTAAAAACAAATGAACGGCCCGACAAATAAATCATATTTTTCAATTCATCAGATTTTTTAAAGGTATTTACAGTTTCTTCGGTAAACAAAGCTAATAATTACTTGAAATCATCACAAAAATAAACATAAAATTCCATTCTAAGAAGTTATTATAAATATTTTTTAATAGTATGCGTGTAGTAGGTATATGAAAGTTTACCGTAATATGGCCACAAAACAGTAGAGATATTTTAAAACGTCAGTGAAATTTTCGGCCATTTATATTTGCCAAATTTTAGACTTCTTTATGTTCTAACGTGAACACTTTTTATTAATGACCTCAATCAATTAGAAGCTATTAAGTTTGAATAAATATATAATTTACCTTTTAATTACTTTGTGAGTCGATATTGACAAAATATTAAAGTAATTGGAAATTTACTCGCTGATAATATTAATTGTCCCACGCACGGAATACTCCCAGCCCGATAACTTGTAAAGCTTCCAGTGTATATTTTACTCAGTAATTATCATAGACAGATATTATTGTTTACTTTCTGTGTTACATATTGGGTTATTTAACAAATACAAAGCAGATTATTCTAATAAAAAATAATGTTTATTTGTCGATACGATAAAGCAAGTCTAATATACACAAATAGATTAGCTATTTTATATATTTTTAAAGCATTTTTATATTTCACATCACTGCCTTTCGGAAGTTCATTTATTAAGAAATTAAAAGACGACTTACTTTTTGTGGTTGGTAAGTAGGTATAAAATTGTACAGTAGGTACTGACGTCTTTGATGTTCATAATACAACTTTTTTTAATCCTGGGCATTCACCCAATGACTTCGTATGTAACATGAATATATCGTAGCATTATTAAATGTTTTTTTCGTTTCTTTGTTTCTTTAAAGTTTCTAAACTAACGCCGTATACGATAAACCTTCCTTTGCACAAATAAGAATACATTTTGGTTGCTTATCAATGAAGCTAGGCCTTTACTGTATTTCTTTATCATATTAATGCATCTTCCGCATTTTGCGGTCTACTACTATTCTACCTAATGGTCGATCTTCTTAGACAATAGGTATATATATTATCAACTTTGTTATTTTGTAGTATAAAAAACGGAGAATGTCTTTTTATACTTCTTATATCTACGAAACCAACTAATTTTCTTTCATTGACACAAGTACTTTTATTTATTATTAGTCTTAATGCAATAGAAGATGAATTAAAATTAAATCAACAACACACACATTGAAATTCAATATGTTTTATTAAAGAAGTGAAGAAAATATTTTTCATTTATATGAAAACTTATAAAATTTTAAATGTTACTCACGTCATATCAATTTTTATATGAATTAATATTTACATTACAAAAGATATTGAAACTGGTATACCTAACTATATTTATTCAAATTTCATTTTTCAGTTATCGCTGCGATGTTGATACCAAACCTCAGCAGCATAATATCTCTCGTGGGGGCGTTCAGCAGTTCCGCATTGGCCTTGATATTTCCGCCTATCATAGAAATAATCACATTTTGGCCGGACAGGCTCGGACACAGAGACTGGATGCTGTGGAAAGACATCGCAATCATTATCTTCGGCATAACTGGCTTCGTTTTTGGTACTTACGCGAGTATCGAAAATATATTTAAGCAATCTTAAGCAACACTATTTGAAATTTATTCCGATTTTATCAATCATGACAATAATATTACGTAGACGTGACTCGATATTCAAAATATTATGTTTAGACGATAGGTGTAGCCAAATGGACGATACAAATATATTCTTTTTAATTTAAGAGGCTAGTATTAAAATAATAAGTTATTGATATATAATTTTTATATAAAATATATTTATTTATATTAACATTGAGATCTGATAGCTGTTATGACCATCACTACTCAAATTTTGCGCAATCTAATAATGAATGAGGAAGTTTACGAATAAACTATTAAAAGTGAACTTTTTATATTTTTTAAATACAAAAGAATAAGTAAAATGATATAATATTGTGAAAAATTCTCCCAAATATTCAAATAAGTAAAAAAATGGAATGTTATATTTCCTTCAAAGTGATGAACATTTACAATTATTATAAAAATGTGACGTCACTTCGCCCTACTTGACTAAAAGGACATACTTAGCTCAGCTTGAGGATATTGAAAAAATCTATAATTAGTATTATATTATTGTCACTGTGCGTCGTGCTCGATTAAAGCAATGTGACGTCATAGATAAATGATGTATAAATTATCGTTTATCGATAAATTTCAATGTTTTTTTAAAAGTATTATCTATATTTCAAGTATAATACGTTTAACATAATAATGTCAATAATATAAAACTTCCTTGCTTATTATTATGTATTTGTGTGTTTATTACAAATCTTTGATTCTTATTAACATAAACAAATATTAATTAAACAGTACGATTAAAATATTTATTATGACTGCAAAGTATAGTTATTTACAATTTACGTAATAGACAATTTTATAAACGTTATTATTTATGTTTTATTGTACCTGTATATTTTTTTATACTTAAAGATTCTAATATTATTATTATTAGAAGTGATGTGATATGTAAAAAGGTAGCTATTTACTTAAATGGAAATTATTTTATTATCAGAAGCTTTAATTTAAATATTTTGTTACCAGTTGTTTAAGTTTATCCAAATATTCTACTTCAATGTCAAGAAAAGTTGTTTTTATGTTCGTGTTTATAAATCACTCTAAAGATCGATCTCAGATTTAAGAGTGGCTTATAAATAAGGGCCTTAGGTGTCCTACCGACCAGTTCATTTTCGATTTCATATTTATATACCGTAGATTTCGTTATATAATAAATTAATAATAGACTATATTTTCATAAATATATACAGGTGGAAGAGGCAGCGCTTCTTTTACTGAAACTGCATATAGGGTAAAATATTTCAAACCCAGAATTAAAAAAAATAATCAAGGTACCTCAACAGTTTGGACGTAGGATTTTTTTTCCATTTCACGGTTTTTATCCATATCTGTATTTCGTGTCACGCACACATACGTATGCGTCGTTGCCGCTTTGACAGGTAGTTTTGCGTGCCTATGTTATACTTTACAAATGGCGTTTTATTTTAAAACCATAATTTTATTATTTATTTTGTTTGAAAAAATAACTTTTTCATTTTTGGGATTTTTTTTTTCCCGAATTATATTAGGCTTTTATAGAGTAGTTATAACTGTGGTTTCATTTAAAGGGGTACTGACAATTCCACCTGTATAAAACTTAGTTTTTTTATTATGACTTCTAATGAAAGTAATTTAATTATGACTTCCGACTTAAATGACTTCCGTTAGTAACTGAAGAATTGATGGATAACGTGAATACAAAACAAGTTGGGTTTCAGCTAAATCTGAGACAAGAGCTGAAGGTTTTGTTTCGATCTCATTTGGAACCTGATTTCGGTCGAACACTTATTTTATAACATAAATATATTCCATTGCTTTATCATATCATTCTATTCTATAAAAATAGATTATACTTATTTATACTTTTTAATTTAATGTTAAACAGATATTATAATATATAATTTATACGTATGTTACACTGTAGTGCGTAAATTTGTAACTGTTGTAAATTAAATGTCGTATTTTTAATAAATAAATGTTATCTAAACAAAATAATTTACTTAAAACGCCACAGTTACCATTTTGCATTTATATAAAACAAATTTATGTCTGTAGAGCACAATTCCATAGTACCTTTTTAAAGACAATTATATTTCTATAGGTATGCAATGTTAATGTATCATGTATATGCGTAAAAATATTTAATAAAGCTTTTGTGAAATGAAACTGATTTTGTTTGATTTCTTATAAGATATACCTTATAGCAATCTTTTTTATTACAAATATGCATCTATATTATTACAACTTACAAATATATATTTTTTTAAGAAGCCAGTAAATACGCAAAAAAATGTGTCAGTCACATATTTTTTTGTATCAAAATACTAAAAAATATTTAAATGATAGAAATAAAACAAGCATTAAACTTGATAGCAATATGAATGCTGCCAAGTTATATTTTACTTAGTTATATTTTATCTTTATTTTACGTTGCAACTGGATAGCCTTTATATTGTGCCCAAAGGTAAGGATGTCTATATAATGTATAGTCATTCACATAACTTGTGGTGCACTACGTCATGTAGTGCGCTAGATGCTAGAGCTTAATTGCATGTATGGATGTGGTTTAGACAATGTAAACTGAAAGACCCTATTAGTATTATAGGTACAGTCCATCAGGCGTAAACTGAGCTTTGCATTTGCGTAAGTTTACCCAGGTAGCATAGGTGTGACGACTCGCTGAAGTGAGGTGCCTTGGTTGGTTTAAGCCAGTAAATACTGTTTGTTGTCTATCGGCCTGAGGCGCGGTGCATATATTTCACTTAACTACGTACCACTTGTATTGGTAGCTACATCGCGTGTTTAAATCTTAATATTATTATTTTTTATAAAAAAAAAAATGAAAATTTAAAGTTGGTATCACGGTACTATAGTATAAAAATGTGTGTGAACAAGGCCAAGCAGTAATATAAGAAAAATGTTGTTTCTAGTAGCCACAAAGCCACAAAGCAGTTCTTGATGATATAACGGAACAATTCATTATTAACAACACAACGGACGAGAGTGAAAATAATGAGTACCCGCTGTAAGAAAATGATATATTTTGAAGTTTTTCTTTCTGGCTCTTCTTTTGATGATCACTCACGCAAATGCAAAGCTAGGCTTTGCTTCGGATACTAATATGTCTGTCTGTATGAATATAGTGTATTCGTTGCCTTAGATATTTATTATTACTGATCTAAATATATTTAAGTACTTAAACATTTCACATTTCTCACATCATTTAAATTTACAGATACACATTCCGTGAGCTATGTTTACATAATATTTTTGTCAATAAATTTTAATTGAGAATTTTTTTTCTTAAAGAAGACAACATTTTCTTCTGTATTGTAATTTTGAATATTTCGATATTATAGTTTGATGCCGTACTTGACATTGTTTTATATTTGTAATGTAACATACTAAATTACATTAATATTGTACGTAATTACACATATAACATAAATACGTTTAAAATTATTTATTATCTTCTTTTGTATATTATTTTAATAAAATGTAATGAATTGATTTTATGAGATATTAAAACCCCGCATCTTTTTGAACGTAAAACATTGGTACTGGCAACAATATGAGTAAAATGTCATTCCTAGACAACAATTAAAAAATGTCGGAATCGTGTCAAGACGGTAATTGTCACGGAAATAATGAATTTGGGCCTGATGAATCACCTACGAAGCTTATCGTCAATTATATTCCTGAAGTTATGACCCAGGATATGATGTTCTCATTATTTTCAACAATGGGTAAATTAGAAAGTTGCAAATTGATAGCGAACAGAGGGTACGGTTTCGTCGAGTACTCTCGCCCAGAGGATGCGGTCAAAGCACGCAAGGCCTTTAATGGGTTGCTAATGCAGAATAAGACTTTAAAAGTTTCACATGCCTTACTTAATCCAGAAATGAAGCCTCCCTCAAAACCGGAAGCAGACTGGAACCTCTACGTATGTAACCTGCCTAATGAACTGACCTTGCAAGATTTACATGGATTATTCGCACAATTTGGTAAAATAGTAAATTCTCGCATTGCCTCAGGCATAGCTTTTGTTCTATACGAACATCATTATGAAGCAGAGAGAGCCATTCACAATGTAAATGGCACTACTCCACCTGGTTTTCTACACCCATTAACTGTTAAGTATGCTAATAAGAGTAATCCCAATAAACATAAAAACAATAATAATAACTTTTCAAAGAATTCTCTTGTGAAGCCTTATCAATGGATTAATCATGTGGGTGCTATAGGTGACCATAATTCTCCTAGTACATGGTCTATATATATTTATAATATTGCTCCTGAAGTAGAAGAATTGACTCTATGGCAGTTATTCGGTCCATACGGTGCTATTGTATCAGTTAAGATAATTAAAGATCATCAAACTAATAAGAGTAAAGGTTTTGGATTTGTGACTATGAGAAATTATGACCAAGCTGCAATGGCAATACAAGCATTAAATGGATATGTGCTACACGGTCAACCTCTTTCCGTTAGTTTCAAAACACAGAAGAGATAATGTAAAGATAATGTTTATCTTTACACTATCAGTACAGTAACAAATAGACAAAATGACTCCTTTTTCATTGATACATCAATTAAACACAATGTAAGGAAATAGTGCTGAGACATAATCCCATTTACAAGATTATCTTAAGTGCAGTCTGTCAACTCTTGTTAATACATATTACTTTGAGCTATCAATATTGTTAAGTTTGTTTCTTATTATGAATAATAATTTATTCAGTTTGCTCGTTAAATGTTTCAAGTTTACTAGACGTTTAAGATTTGTATTGAATATGATTGTTGTTTGGAAGTTAAACATCAGTTGTGAGCTATGTGCTTTGATTATTATTTTTATTCTATTATTTAAGTATAATATACCATTTTAAAATGTGCTTTTACAAGATCTTACTAATATAAGCCACATTGATATGTTTAATCAGCTACTAGTTTTAGTTGTACACTTTTTATAACATGATGTCTATTTAGGTAGTGAAAACAAAATCTAGATTTTATCATATTTATACATTTAGTATAAAATTTGCTGAATTAAAATTCATTTTCACAATTTTAAAATGTGTTTTCATCCCATAACTTTATAACATTATTATATTATTTATATAGGTTGATAATTTATTTAGTTTTTTTCGTGATAAATGATAGGAAACTATCTACTATAGCTTAAACGCTAACACCAGCATGATTCTTGTGACGGGAAGTAATTCAGGGTTTCTACCCAATAATCTATTTTACATAATGACTAACTTTTATTTGCATCTTTGCTCCTGTGGTCAAATATTATTATTTTTTTTCAATTCATACAGGTAACAAAATTAGCAAATAGGAACAAATAAAAAAGTCTAGCTTTTTGTGGTATAAATTTAAATCTTATAATGTGCAATTATATTTTGTTCACTTATATGTATAAATGTTTTGTGTTTATTAAAATACAAAATATTTATAACCTTATATTAAAAGTAATTCTTAAAAGAAAACATACTCTATTAATAAGTTCACTTATAAGAACGACATGAAATTTATGAATTAATTTGGTACTCTAAACAACTGTTATACAATATTTTCTAGCAAAATAAATTGTAAAACATGCTTTAAAGTTGAAAATAATGACTAGGAGAAAGTACCATTACTTTTTAGACATGATGAGCAAAACAATGTATCAAGAATATTTTCACTTCTTACATGCAATACAATTGCATGAAATTGTTGTATTTATAAAAAGTGAAATATATACCCTTTTTATAATTGTGATAAATAATATATAAATTCACGTTGTATACCACGAGCAGGGTAGGCAGAGGGAAACTAGCGTTAAACTCTCCATTCCCCATCGAATTCTGCGTGTTGGATAGCGGAACTCAACGCCGTGCTCTGCCTCGACACTAAAGCGAAGCGAAAATTTAAATGAATATTTCGTTTCCTCGAATGGCGATCGAACCCGCAACCTGTCGCGTTAACAGTCACACGCTAGTGCTCCTGCGCCACGATTGGTCTCTAGGTAGGATGTAGTAAGTATTATATATTTTCTTATAAGTTTTAATAAGAATGTGAATAGCTTATAGGGGCGGTTTATATAACCGGCCCTAGTATTATTAAATATCCATAATTCTAAAATTCGACACCTTTGCTAAGTAAATATAATTAAATTATTAATAATTAATTTCGTGTGTATACGAATCTAGTACAGAAATATAAAAGTAGTGAATCGCTACTTTAATATTTATATTTCAAAGTTTATTTTAGAGTATTACAATACCCATGTTTAATGTGATATCATTGTAATGCGTGAGTAAAAGTATTTAAAAAATGTTAACCTGAAGGAGTTGGATAACAGTCGAAAATTTGTATGTCACGTGGTCTCTAAACACAGAAATGTGTTAATTTAAATTCTTAGTTAGTAAATAAATAAAATAGTTATTGATTACTTGATATACTTAATATGTTGTAGGTTACTTTTTAAAGCTAGAAAATGTCTCGTGGGAAAATTGAAAACCACGCGGGCGAGTGAAAAGCTAATTTAAGATATATTTCTATATGGAATTAATTATATATACAAAAATAAACCGAACGAAAGTAAACATATTCATATAATTGTAATGTTTCCAATTTTTTTTATTATGTGAAATTTTAAATGTTGAATATTGGAAGCACGCATGTACCGCAATGTTGATACGTCAAGGCGCATGCTCTTTATATATTTCGACATTAGAATCAATATATAAGCTACGGAGTATCACAACTATATCTTTGCGACGTTTCTTTATTTAATTTTCCAAATAAAATATACGAGTGGGACTGGGACTTGATTTTGAGGATAATTTAGTGTGGGAAGTGGCGGTGGCGGAGAGTGAGGGTTCAGCAGTGGCGGGAGGCGTCGGCCTCACCGTGAGTAGCAAGGTAAATACACGTTTAACTAAATCAACTAATTGATACTCATTAAATAATATAAATGATTTTTTAATATTATGCTTTAAGCTGTTATCTATATAGGAATAAAACAAGTTTTTTAAGTACTTATATCTTGGACCTAAAAATACAATGCGACGAAAATACTGCAATGCGGACATTTAATGAATAATAAATAAAGGTTTTATGGCATTAAATGAAGTTGTTAAGATTAATATATTTATAATTGGTATTTCCATACAAAATATTGCTTTGGTGATAATCATATGGAAGAATACTTTTACAATTTATCCTCAAATGCTTTCCTCACAGTCACTGTAATTCTAGGTATTTATGACAGTTTTACTGCTAGTGGATCAATGTTGAAGATTATTATTAACATATAGGTACTTTGCCTCGACACCAGAGCGAAGAACATGAAAATATTTTATTTCTTCGAATGAGAATTGGGAGTCGAACCCACAACTTGTCGAGTTTACAGTTACGTGCTTGTTTGTATGAGACTTGACGTTTTAAAATTATAAGCGACAGAAAAAATATAGCTAATTATATATATTGATATATTATCTACTTATGTAAGTATTAAACTTATTATA
>DWNA01000648.1:0-20517 GCA_018249835.1 Heliconius besckei | reverse complement strand
GAGACCGAAGACTTGATCGCATCGGTTATATGAGTATGATACTCTTACTCACACCCATTTAAGAACAGGTGCACAAACAAACACACATACACACGTACACACAAACTTACTCACAAACAAACACACACCACACACACAAACACCAACACACACCCATACACGCGCACACACACACACCACACACACCCAACAGGCACACAGGAATACTATACAAATTTAATGTATGTAAAGTTGTAAAAATAAAAATAAAGATGAAAGGGAATATTGTGAACCCAATCCGGAGGTGGGCGTTAATGACTGCGATACAGTGTTTCACTAATGCAGTCACTACCGAACACAAATTTATGTTTCTGTACTGTTTTTTCCCAAAATAAAGAATTTATTATTATTTATTATTTATAATCGTGTTACGTTATTTCAAATTCACACTGTATTCCGCCCATAGCAACTGTTAACCTAATATTAAGAAGCTTTTTTAACCGTTCCCCAATTTCTACCAAATTTTGGAGGCCTATTTGCAGGCCGCCCTAGGGCCGAAAAAAATTAATTAAATATTTCATTTTCTCCTATGGGAATCGAACCCACAACTTGTCACGTTTGCTGTCGCTCGCTTGTGATTGATATATATACATTGGTATATACATTCTGTATATATTTAGACATCATTGTAGGTGGACTTTTTAAATTTAATATATGCATTTTTTTCGGTTATTTATATATATAATTATTAATTCTATTACATCTACGGTTGATTTTCAGATATTTCACTATTTACTTTACCTCTCTATGTTGCAATTTAATTTTATTTTTTTTATAAATGTCAAAACCATTTCGATTAATATAATAAAATGGAGTGATAGTTGACAAACAAACAAAATGATTATGATATCTAATACAATTTGGCTAATATTTACTTATGAATCTATTTTATTCAGTAGCAGGACAGCTGCAGCGCCATATTCTGGATTTAATTTTCACACAGAGTTCTATTGAAATCGGTCCAGCCGTTTTTAAATTTTATCAATACTAACAAGCAGCAATTAATTATTATATTGTTAAAAATGATGACCATAGAGGATATATAAGGAGGACTCTAATTACTGGCTGGCACTTTTGAAGGCTGTCAACGGTGACCAAAAGAAAAAGATCGATCTTGATAATTCCCTTTAGTTGTTTAATAATTATTTAGAGCCTTGTTTTAATTCATTGCCTTTCCTACTTTATTTAACATTTCCAATAGTTTCTTAGAATATAATAAATTCGTTCAATGTTTTTATAAACGCAACGCAACGAGTTAGAAAACAATATTAAAAACATGTATTACGTAAAGTATTTGCATTTAAGTCATATAATAAACATATACGTACTAATGTGTGAAATAGTGCTAGATTTGTCTCTTCAATATCACAACGGCGATTCCCTGATGAAAAGTAAGCCAGCTTGCTCATACAACGATGGAGGCGATATTAAGGCGAGGTAAAATATTTTTGAAAAAGACCACCATCCCAACGCCATGTACCAAGAACTTCTATTCAATAAAATGATAACACTTTGAGGAACAACAATTTAAGGATTTGAAACTTTTCAAAATTTAATACAAGAATATCTAAATAACATGATAATAATTTGTCGAAAATCTCTCGAATTCGCCCCATGCAAGTCCTTTAATAACTCGCCAGTTTCGAAGGTTTACTGAATCCGATAATCCCAACTGATGAAGTTCGTCGAAACTTTGATCGGCTCCCGAAATTACTTATATATATATATATGATTATAATGTATGTAGGATATATTTAATTGTGTTTTACGATTCAATTAAGATTAAACGTTTAATTGTTTGGATTTAAAAGTTTTTTTTTGGGTATGTTCATCCTGGGCAGTTTTAAGGCCGTAGTGGCGCAGCGGCACAAGGGTGTGTTGTGGGTTCGATCCGCACGAGGGGAGTGAACTATTTATATTTTTTTCCATTTCTTCGTTTCGGTCGTTTATATTTACATTTCTTCGCACTAGTGTCGGGGCAAAGCGCGGCGTTGAGTTCAACACACAATGCCTACAGAATTCGGTAGAAAGTGGGGAACGGAGTGATTGTAACACTAGGTTCCCTCTGCCTACCCTGCTGTGTGCGGGATAAAGCGTGAAGCTGATTTTTATTTATTCATTAGGTGTTTTAATTTTCGGATTTACTTAGAGTTATTTCGTTTGTGTATTTAATTACTTAGTTTTCTTCTAAGATATCAAAAAATAAAAAATATATAGTCTTACATTTCATTTTATATGTATTTTCTTTTCTTTTTGTGGATACCTACCTAAACAAAACTATATGAAATTGAAGTATAGGCCATTATGGCGCAGGGGCAAAAATCTGTGACTGTAAACACGACGGTTGTAGATTCGATTACAAGTCGAGGGAATGAAATATTAAATGTTTTCATTTTATCCCTCTGGTAACGAAACAAAGCGCAGCGTTGAGTTCCGCCTCTGAACGTAAAGACTCCAGAATTCGGCGTAAATTGGATAATGGAGTGGATTAATACTAGGTTCCCATGTTCCCTCTGTCTACTCCGCTGTGTGCGGCTAGCTCAAAGTTAAAAAAATATATCGGAATAGTTGAACTCTTTCAGAACCATTTTTATGTATTTTAATAAAAAATGATGTATATATACTATACAAATAAAATAAAACTTAAATTTTTAATCGGCTTTTAGCACAACGTCAGTTATGCCTTGATTTACGTTGTGCACTCATAGTGACGCTTCAGTCGGCGAACACTTAATATGAAATATTTGATTGGGCTTTGATGACCGTTGAAATGAAACTATAGCTTAAAGCTATGTTTGTATACTAGCGGACGTTGCACGGCTTCGCCCGTTTAGACTATACAAATTACACACGGTTATATACTAACTAATCAAATAATAAATAATCTTCGCGCTGTATGTCGCATACAACGAGTAGGCAGAGGGAACCTATTAAAAAAATAATAATTTATAATTATTGTTTTAAAGGTCAGAAGGGTGAAGCCGCGTGAGGGCCGCTAGTTTGTGAAAACGAAAACGAAGCCTAACTCTTCTATTTTCTTAATCCTCGTAAATATGTAGGAGAAATGGGAGAACAAAGGCACAATATAATGGACCTGTTACTATGGGGAAATTTCGACTGTTGGACGTGTGTAAAATAATAGTATATTAACGACTGCTCGGGTTAGTGTTTGTACTCACTGTAGTGTTGATGGTGAATAATATGTAATCCATTTAACACTGCAAATCCATTTACGCTTAGCACTGAATTTAACTAACACTACTTAAAATGTACATATACCTAGCGACAACACAAATGGTTAAATCACAATCAAATACTACACAGTATATATGAAAGTCAACCACAAATATCTATAATATAATGGAACCCGAAATATAGAAATTTGGTAAGAAATACTAAGTAAAACAAAGGAACGCGTAGAATGCCCATCGAGTGGCAAGCGTCGACTGTTCGAAATCGCATAGTGAGCGCTTATATATAAATATGCTAAATACGAATATAATATTTGATATAAAATATATAAATTCTATTAAATGTGTATATATATTAATAAGAAATAAATAAATGTCGATATTGAAATACATAAATAACACATTAAATACCTATAAATATAAATAATAGTTCCCTACATCACAATTTCGCCCTACTTCACTCCCTACATTACAATTATTTTTTTAACAGATTTAGTATAAAATAAAAAAAATTACATTTATTTATAAGAATATCTATTACGCCGACAGGCCTCAGCGGCACAAGGGTGTGACTGTAACGCGACGGTTGTGGGTTCGATCCCCACTCGAGGAAGTGAAATATTTATTTACGGTGTCAGTGCAGTGCTTCCAGAATTCGGCAGAAAGTGGGGAACGGAGTGTCTTAACGCTAAACCAAAACCCTCTGCATACCCCGCGAGATACAGCGCGAAGCTGATTTTTCACTTGGTACCTATTATTCAACAAGTATTTTATTTTTCGAATAATACTCTGTTTAAAGAAACAGAGAAAAGAAGAATTACACAATTTTCTGCTTGTGAACCAATAAAAAGTTACTTAACTTTTCAGTTAAGTTAAGTTTTTACAAAAAGCCTTTATATTAATGAATTCCTTAATAAAAAATAATCTCAAAAGAATACTAAATAAACAACTAGACTTAATTATATCAGTATAATAATTTAAAGGCAGTAAGTACAAATTAATAAGACAAACTTCTCGAGCACTGACCAAATTTCGCAATGTTAACTTGCACTTACCTACGGTTTACTTGTGACTAATCTACTTGACTGTCTATATACATATTACATTTGAATATTATAATTTATTTCAATTAATTTAATGTAGTTATACTCTTTGAAATATTGTATTAAATGGGAATATGACACAGTTATGCGACAGGTTGTAGGTTCAATTCCTACTCGAGAAAATGAAGTATTTGTTATTTTCATTTCTTCGTTCTGCTGACGAGGCAAAGCGTGCCGTTGAATTTCGCTACTCAACACACAATGAAATGAATTCGGTGAAAAGTGGGGAGCGGTAGTGTCTTAATGGGAAAGGAGTGTCTTAACACTAGGATCCTGGGTGTCGTCTATCTATCCTGCTATGTGCATGATACAGCATGTAGCTAAAATATACTACAAAAACAAAAAGGGAACGAAGTGCCTTATCACTAGGTTTCCTTTGCCCTTTGGGGGAAAGACCTAAGTAGTAGCTGCTTACTATTGTATTTATTTAATTTATTATTCATAGTATTATAAATGAAATCACAATACGATAGTAAATATAAAATGTTTAAGTTACAAATATATATATATATTATTTCACTTTAATTTTATTCCCTGGAAGTTAAGTTTATTCGGTAACATTATTTCAACCAAAATATCATCATATAATTATACTAGCGACCCACTCGCGGCTTCGCCCGCTTTAATCACTGAATTATTCATATAATGTATATTTGCAAGGCACTTAAGATAATGTGAATTTCGTAGTTCCAATAAAGATTTTCCAATTGTTTAAAAAAACCACACTTAAATAAATAACACAAACGATAGAAAACTTAAACGAAAGAATACTACAAAAAATATGAAAAGTCGCGGGGCGCGGAGGGACGCATCGCGAGTGGCGAGCCGTTTCGCAGCAAGGATTTTTTGATATTGTAACAACTTCTAAAGTACTTATTAAAATGAAACAGTAAAAGACAGTTTTGATCTGCATTAAATGGCCAACGTAACTAATCTACTTATTTATATGCTGAGAGTAAGGGATAAGTGAAACATGACTCGATACAGTTGATGTGTCAACGGCGTGATGTGTTAACAATTAAATGCGTTTTTATTTAAAACTATTCGCAATTTCGAAATAGCGTAAAAAGCAAACTTCATCTTCGTTTAACGTAAAAAATTAATAAAGTATTTTGAAGGATAAGGATTATTAAGGACCATTATGGAAAAATATCCCTCACAATAAAAAATATATTGAAATTAGTATTTTTAGACAGAAATATGATCACTACAAGTTATTCTTAAAATATACGAATATGCTGTCTGTGACTTTTTTGTAGATCTTATTAAGAGGAACAATACTCCAGTACATTTTTTTCATGTAGTACTTACCATTAAAGCAGCGCATGCGCGAAAGTGTCTCAACGGGTAGGACTTTATACACATTTATCGTATTTATGTTAATTTACATAAGAATGTACAAATAATAAACATAATTTGAGATATTATTATTTTACCTTTAAAATAATATTTTTTGTAAAAGTAAAAAAAGTAAACTAAACAAAACTAGCGACTTTCTTAATATTAAGAAAGTCGCTAGTTTGTCTCCATGTAATAAAATATTTGAAAATTTTGTAATGAGGCCGTCATGGCGTAGCGGCAGAAGGGTGTGACGACATCTCGGTGGTTGTGGGTTCGATCCCACTTGAGGAAGTCAAGTGTTTTACTATCTTCTGTCGCCACTATCGATGGCCTCATTTTGATGCTTTTAAATATTTATTTTAGATTGATAATATTGATAAAGTCGCTGGTTTTGTTTAGTTTTTTATTAATATTTATTATATTATTGCAATCCGAAAAGTGCCAAATAATTATATTTTTGATTTAAAACTCCCCGATCAATATATAGAGCAGCGCCATCTATTGTAACCCATTAGAACTTCTTAGTTAGATCTTAGGTCGATCCGCATTCGGAAACAAGGCATATCAATCGACTATAAAGCAAGTTGTACTCCTGTTTTTGTAATAGAGGGCGCAAAGAGTTTCATAAGCCGAGAATGGAGGAAATAAAAAAATATATTAATTAATTGACTGAAATAATTTTTGATTTTTTTTATTTGATTTGATTTTTGAATTATTTTTTTCATATATTTTATAGCCACATTAAAAAAAATCTATATTTACATTAGTTTTAGTTAGTTTCATTGTGTGATCTGCCAGAAACTTAATTAGAAGTCATTATGATTGTCAGTCAATTCTGTGTATTAAATGAATAATCATGTAGCTAGAGCGGGCAAAGCCGGGCGGGCCGCTAGTAAACACATACATATGTATATTGGAATAACGCCAAACTGCAAAATGAGAATACATTATTATACATAGTTGTTGTTTGTAGATTTATGTGTTAGAAGGAATATATCGCCTTCAGCATCTTATGTATATGGTTACTAAAAAAATAACTTAAAAAAAGACTATTTGGATCCAAATTGGCAGAGTAAAACTGGGTTATGATTATACGCAATGAATGCGATAACTATGGAGATATTCTGTGAAGTTTTTATACTAATAATTTTAAATTTAATGTGTTTTTTTAATCAAAAGATATACATTTTAATTATTAATTGCAAATTTTGATAGCTTGAATTTGAGAATAGTTAAATCGCTACCGATTTTTTTTAATTTAAAATTTGGACTCTTAAAAATATATCATTGAACACATGTTTCGTGGTTTATTTAATTCATCCCCTAGGGGTGTAAATAAAGGGTTGAAAGTTTGTATGGAAAATTTTTAAATCGCCATTGATTTTTGTAAAATTTGAAATTGAGTCTCTTAAAATATTTCATTGTACACGCGTTTCACGGTTTATTATATAATTCACCCCTAGTCTTTATTGTGCTATAAGTCAATCAAAAATGGCAAAGGGCCTTCAAAAGCACAAACTATGAATATCATACAAGACATCGTAAACATTCAATTTTACTAAAAGGTTTTTCAATTTTCGTTAACGCTATTTTCTAATAAAAAAACAGTACAGTGCTTGATCTTTTATGTACCGTGTAGAGACAAGATTGGTTTAACAGATTTTTAAAGTTATCATTTTGTCTTGATATAGGTATAGGCCACAGGTACTTATTCTCTTGGACTTATCGATCTGGATAATTATAAATAATTTAAGTATGTAGTTACCCCCAATTGGTGATCGAACTGGTATCATCAGAAACTGCACCGCCGCATCTCCACAGCATGTATAAACTTGCAATTTTTTGGCCATTTTTTTATGTTATTAGCTACTTAATTCCCTTTGTTCTATTTGAATATTGAAATTGGATAGTTTAATACAATCGTACGCCGATAACTTAAAATGATTTTGCTATGAAAGTGTAAAAAAGTAGACAAATCATCACTGCCGTAAGCGTTCAAACGGATGTTTTTACATCCTTTATTAATTTCCGGTTGTTAGTTTACGTTTTATCCTCGTTTTCAATTTTGATTTGTAATTTCAATAATATTTAAATTTACTTTAACAAAATTTGTTCTAAACTATATAATTATACCTATATCATAATATTTTCTGGGATTTTAGGGTTATGTACCTCTAAAAAAGGAAAAATTTATAGGATCACTTTGTTGTTCAACTCTTTGTATGTTTGACCGTTTGTTTAGACCACATATCGTCAGATCTAGTAAATGTAAGTTAATAATTAAGATTAAGCTTAATCTAATATCTAATAAAATCATAATAAAAAGATACAAGTACAAGTCGCCAAGTGATCAATAGGAGTATCCTATAGGATACTTACGTTACGATCTCGTTGACCTATCATTATCAATCATGAAATGGGTACGAAACCCTCGGTGGGCGAAGCCGACATTATATTTTATACTCTTTCTTATTTTTTCATACTTAAAAACATGTCTTATTTTTCTCATTCAATTCCTTTATCAATAAATGTTATAGAGTCAGCAAGTGTATTTCTCGTGTATGTAATTAATTTGGCAGTGAGAACATAGAAGAGCACATTCACAGAGATTGGCCGGCTATCGGAAACCTGGCAAATATGCATGTATAATTGACCTGCTTGATTGATCAGTTCTTCACAAACAAATGTTTCAGAAGTGGATCGTTTTGTTTTACTCCATTTTTATCCATCGACGAATGGAAATGTGAAACTTTATTTCTATGTATATCTCGTAAAAAATGTGTATTGGTTTTCTTTATAATCCATTGTCTTTGGTAAAATTAAAGATAAATTTGAGCATTTTATATTTTAAATAAGACATCACTTTAATAGTTTATAGTTAACAAAACATTACTTATCAAACTTTTGATTTTTAATTTTATTGATTATAGGTAAC
This sequence comes from Heliconius besckei, assembly GCA_018249835.1. Lineage (NCBI taxonomy): Eukaryota > Metazoa > Arthropoda > Insecta > Lepidoptera > Nymphalidae > Heliconius > Heliconius besckei. Next base: position 11,908 of record DWNA01000648.1, on the reverse strand, counting down.
GTGTATATTATGCAGAAATCAATTCAAGAAAAATTTGTAAGGGTTTTTTCACGGATGTTGTTAATATCAAGAAAACTACTTTTGTAGATAACGAAGCTTCTCTGATATATTTTTTACATGAGAGTAAGTAACCGTTTTGACGAAAAATCTAAAAAGGATCACTTTTGCGAACTTTTACCCTGAATATTTTTTTACAGACATGGAATCGATGGAGACTCCCTTACGTCCATGCAAATTTTGAGCGTTTTGGGAATCTATGCAGGGGTGAATGTCAAAATTGACTTTACTATATTCAGCTAGCACATTTAGTGCATTTAGAAAGAAATTACTCTATATGAATTAAAGAGAAAATTTCTTATATTTCAATATAAAACTTTACAAGAAACACCGCCGGCTAGTGTAAACACCGGGGGCATTTTCTGTTGCTGCAACTCAAATAAATAATTTATTTACGTATCTCCTCTCAAAATTTGTTTTTTCTCTTTCTTTGTGTTTTCTACGATATTTACAGTGCTTTGATTGTTGTCTTGCCAAAGCAAAGAAGCTAAAAAAGGATAGGCAGTGAAATATGATGTCATAATGTTCTATTCTGTACTTTCCGCCAAAATTCTAGACACGAGTGACGAAACTCAACGCCGCTCTTTGTCTTGCTTATGCGGGAAATAATAATTACCTTCTCCGAATGGGGATCGAATCAATAACCATCGCGATTCTATTTTTAAAAGAACAATTTAGAGCTTGGAATTTGTTTGTGTTATACTGACAGAAAAAATATTGGATGGCAGAGTCATAACTATATATAATATTATTGTCACTATATAATATACCTTTTATAGATTTTGATATATATATAGAGTAATTAATGTTTATAAAATTTAATAGTTAATTGAAAATTTAGATTATTCAGTAAAATATTTGTAGAGAAACTCACCGGATCGGATGATTAACGGTATCAAATTAAATATTCATGTAGCTTGTCTTGCTTGATCCCTAAGTCGGCTTGCTTACGCCACTTAGGTAACTTAAGACTATATAAATTCGTTTTATATTTACCTATATTTACCAGGATTATTTAAATTGTTAATAAAAGTTATACCATTTTAAGATTAGTATTATAAAAAGTATTTGATTATAGGTACTCATACAAGTCCGTGGTGGCGCGGGGACACAAGGCTGTGACGCGACGGTTGTAGGTTCGATCAAGAAATGCCTCGAAAGTTTCATGGAAAGTGGAGAAAAAAGTGTCTTAGTAATAGGTTCTCTCTGTCAAGATATAACAAACTTTCTTTAATACAGAGTAAATGCTATTGAAGTAAAATTTTAATATACTGTGGTACATAACAGGTGTGTTTACCTCTATATCTTACTTGGCATTCTACAATCTTTCACGTCAATAGAAATCATAAGTGTACGGAAATCACATTCTTGTTTCATGTCGATGTTGTATGCGTCGTTTCCATATAATCATTATTTTCTTGAGTTTCTCAGTATCTTCAATTTCGTATCTCATACACCTAGCGATGTAAGCACAGAGAAAGTGAATATAACTTAAATAAAAAAACGTAATTCAAGATACGTGTTGAACGGCGGATTTTACCGCCGCGAGGAAATGAATACAAATATAATCATCACGAGAGGGATATCGAAAGTGGGTTCGAACACTTACACTGCCCCACTCCACTGTACACTTTAGTAAACATAATGTATATAATATATAGAAAGAAATACCATATAAAACTTACTTATATTAAAATAAACTACATGAATACGAATGTTTTGAAGTTAATACTTTTCCACAGCCAAATTTACAACGTGAAATCTTGGCCGCTCACCCTAAAAGTAAGGTTTCGATCTTTTCCTTCAGTTATTGTTTCCACCGTTTTAATACTTTAAGTTAGACGGTAATTAATAATTGAATAAAAATTTTGGTACAAGTGGTAAAAATATAATCAAATATAAGAATAAACTATCACTTATTAAAAGCGAGATGATAGGCCATTTATTTTTAGGATTATATTTCCATTTCTTCGCTCTGGTGTCAACGCCAAACTTGGCAGAACACAAATTCCGCCACTCAACACGCAATGCCTCCAGAATTATGCGAAAAGAGGGGAACGGAGTGTCTTAACACTAGGTTCTCTCTGCCGTGCTGCTGTGTGAAGGATAAAGAGTGAAGCTGACTTGATTTTTTATTTGATTATTACTATTAGTGTTAGTTTAAAAAATACAACTTAAGAACTGAAGTAAGTAATATACAAAAATGAATCTTCTTCGAAAATAGTTAACAATGTATTGCTAATAAAATTGAGAGAATAATTAAATAAATCTGAAATCATCTGATAAGAAAAGGGTGAAACTTCAAAGATTTTATCAGTCAAGCTTCAAATTCTTTTAGCTGAGCAAGGTTGTGAGCATATCAAAATTTAATTATAACATCAGTGGGCATTCAACAGGTGCTTTTGAAGTCCAGTTCCTTTCTGTATTTTATTTACATTTTTTACTGGCTGGTGTGTTGTTTTGAAAAGAACTGAAAATTATGAAAATATTTGGACTTAGCCTTATGAGATTACTGCCATGTGGGTGATATCAATGCGACCCTTCATTATGCCGGTAGCGGTTTCCGTTAACATCTTAACAGTGAAAACCCTCGATCAATATCATAAGACGCTTAGCTGAAGCTTAGCTGCAACCGCATGCAAAACAGCATTACTTTAGGCGGCTTTCTCTGGAGCCCTAACCACCCTAACCTAGACCCTGGTCCCCCGCCGTCTACTTTTAACTTTGAATACGAAAATTTCATTTAACAACGCCCTATTGTTTACATAACGTTTGTTTGGGACTTTGTACATAATACTCTTACTCTATTAGATATTATTACCTAATTTTGTAACAGAGAAAGCTCTTCAAATAATCTGTTCTCTACGTCTAATGATAAAAGTACCACTTCAAGAAAGAATGGAGTGGGGTATTGTATTGTTATTATATTATGCCCTTATAATGAGAATGAAACACATATTTATTTTTTAATATCCAATTATTTTAATAAAAATAATATTAATTTTATTATGATAAGAATATTCTTAAGGATTTCTAAGTTATATTTTTACTAATTGATGAGAGAGAGAGAGAGAGAGAGAGTCTGTATAAATAGAAAATTAGAGTTAAGTTATGCTTAAGCTAAAATAATTAATACAAAGGAGAGATATTAAGAAAGAACGTAGTTCGTAGATAACTACAAAAGTATGCATTATTGGGCAGATATTTAAAAAATAATCATATTTTTAGATTTTAAGAAGAAATTATAAAATAATAAGCTTTAATAAGTGTCAGTCAGAGTAAATGTAAGTCGGTTAAGTCAGTGTATATATTGTTGAGGCCGTTGTGGCGCAGCGGCACAAGGGTGTGATTGTAACGCGACGGTTGTGGGTTCGATTTCCACTCGAGGAAATAAAATATATATGAAAATATAAATGTAAATTTATAATTTCATTCGTTATTATTCTATATTATATTTTATCGCCACTCAACAACACTCAATGCCTCCAGAATTCAGCGGAATGTGGGGAACGGGGTGTCATAACATTAGGTTCCCTCTGCCTACCCTGCTGTGTGCGGGATACAGCGTGAAGCTGAATCAATACATTTTAATTTAATTTATATATACTTGTATTGTATGAATGGCATGCTTAGATAATACTGGGAGTATATTTGAATACGATAACGTTTTATTTATTTAACTATATTTCTACTCCCTTATAATACCTACATACATTTTATAATTTAAAAACTACATACCAGGTAGCAGCAATGTATTCAAAACGTCGAGTTTCCAAAAATGTCTAATACTAAATACGCGAAAAGTATGGTTAAGGAATTTCAATCAAAAATGTATATGTAACTGTTTATCAAATATATATATATATATATATATATATATATTATATGAATAAGCGAATAACCATATTTATTAAGAAAGTTGTGTCCTTTTTCTTCAAAATAGCTATTACCTAAGATTTTGTCGTTGAAAGGATTAATGTGATGTAATATAGCCTATAAGTATTTCTCAATAAATGGACTATTAAATACAAAAATATTTTTCTAATTCAAACCAGTTGTTTCTAAAATTCAACGATACGATTTTTCTTAACACATAATCTTTTTTTTTTACCTTACTAGAAAAATACCTCAAATATATTTACATGATATATTTTTAGTAGCTTTACTCTGTAGTACACAGTATAGTAGGTAGAGGAAACCTGGGGGCCTAGTATAAAGACACTACGTTCTCATTAAGACATTTCCGTTTCCTACTATCCGCTGAATATTGGATACCATGGTGGTTTAGTGGAAAAAAATATATAATATTTAATTTCCTCGAGTAGGATCGAACCCACAACCAGGCGTATTTAAATTGGCACGTTTGTGCCCCTCGCCACGCCTGGCAAATTATATATTTTCTACGTGCATATAATTATGAAAGTAATAGTCTAGTCAAGTACTAAACTAATAGAGTTTTATTGTTGTACCAATTTCTTTTACATTTTTATCTTTGGGCAGTTCTGATGGTACATACTGAAACTTTAAGAATTTTACTTTGTTTACAGTTTTTCCAAAAAATATAAATTATTTACATCTCATGTTGAATAAAAATATATATGAAAATACCAGTCCAAATAAGTTGAAAAATGTTAATTTCTTAAAAATCAAGCAGGCAATATATATTTTTATACAACACATTTAAAATAAATGAGTATTAGGACAAAAAAAATATAAGCAATTATAATAAAAATAGTAAAAAGAAATCCTGAAAAATATAATGTCTAATACAACTTACCAGCAATTTGAACTCTCTGAGCACTCACTTCAATTTTTAAAATCGAATTAAAATATAATATAATGAAAACTAAAATCAAAATTTGTATTAACCGCAACAGCATTTTCAAGGGAAACATTTTCGCGATTTATTTGTTTATTTCACATTTTTCGTAACACTTGTTCGTACGTGACAAGTTTACATGGGGTTGGGACAAACGACTGTCGCCGTCGAAAGTCGACCACCGACTGCGCTATGCAAGGGTAGCATCCCTTTAACCTCCCCCCGCTCTACGTGATACGCACGACTTATTTTATTACTTATATTTTTCTTTAATAATCCTGTTTAATGGGCCTTTTTTGTTTTTTTATTGTCTTTATTAACGTTTTGTTTATGTTATTTATGTGTATAAACGTGTGTTATAAGATTATATACTTAGTTTAGATTATAAGCGTATGTTAAAAAATATTTTGTATGTATTTAATCATTTTAAAACTTTTAAGCCCAAGTTTGAATGTTTTTTTAAAAAAAATGTCTTTTAGTAAGATTAAAATAACCGAAAACATCGGAAATGAGTGACGGATGAATGTGAATTTTTCCTTTTTTTATTATATTTAAACGCCTAACAATATACTTAAATTTCCATATACCGCAGCTTTATATTTGCTTTGGCTTATATATGTAACGCTATTCGATTATATCTAAGCATACTTTTAAGATCGATCTAAGACTAAAAATAACATTCCATTATGAAAATATTCTTATTCCTTTTAATATACTTTTATATACATACATATTATGTCGAAGGAAAATAAATATGATATTGTTTGCTTACTCTCTCAAACGCTACGGACGCTACGAAAAGGCTACGACGCTACGAAGGACGAACACGCCGACATGTGCTCTCTATGTTTCGCATATAAAAGTTTATTTAGCTTACCTTATACCCACGCTTCCCAATTACATAATTCATACAAATCTAAATGCAGTAAATATATTTGTTAGCTAAATAAACGAGAAATAGTGACTGGATTATACTTTATTTATTTAGTAGTCACTGTTGGTCTTTTCTTTTTGGGTTATGTATAATTGAGTAAATGTAAATTAATATGTCTAAGAGCTCTATTTCCAGTTTAATATGTATTAATAAAAAAACAATATTAAATAATTTCTAGTTTTTATCGTTCTAGACAAGTACCAAGTACATACAGTTTGGGGTCATGTGTAAAATAACAATAAAAGAGAATATAATTGCATAATACTTCATGAAAATAAAAAAAGGCCAAATTATTTTAAATTATGTATTTGGACTATAAATACAATATAAATGAAATGATTTTAAGTTATTTTGTTATTTATACAAAGTCTGCATGATGGAAAAATAATAATTAAAATTTTCATTATTTCAGTTTCAGTTTTGATCTTATGAAAGTTTTTACGTGCTCATTGTTTTATTAATTGAATTTTCTCGTTCGAAATTTATCACTGTTGATCATTTTTTATTTATATTTCATTAAAACGTTCAATATTTCGTACTAATTATTTGTGTATTTTAATATAAAATGTATTGTTGTTTGTATGTGGGCTTAAATGAGCTTGCGTTTCTGTAATTACTTAAAATAAAATTAAAAAACACAATACGTTTTGTTCATTCTTATTTATGGAACTTTTTAATAGTTTCAATTAACGATCGTATTATATGATACGTTACCTAATTAAATTTAATCAGCGTCACGATGTATCTCACACACAGGTTAGAGGGAACTTAATGTTAAGACACTCCGTTCCCCACTTTCCGTCGCATTTTTCGATGCATTGCGTGTTGAACGGCGGAACTCAATGCCAGACGTTGCCTTGGTGCCAGAGCGAAAAAAATAAAATATTAATAAAAAAATAACTTAGTCCCTAATGGGAATCAAACACACAATCGTCGAATTACAGTGTTACCCTTGTGCCCACTCACCACAACGACATTATCTCATTTAGATGAGATAAGGTATTTATTAGTACCTAATAATAAAAACCAAATTAGATCACTTTCAATTACTAACAATGATAAGTAAGCATTATAATAGCCGGGCTATAGTTTTTAGGAAATAGACTACATATATATAATATATGTTAAAATATTCATATTCCTGTACAGTGGCTGTTTGAGCATATTACTATGTAATCTTGCATTTCTCGGCGGCACTGCTAACATTCATCCAGAATCACACAATCTCCTTCTGAATGAGAGCACGAAATGCATTTTGTATATATATGTATGTTATGCTCAGGACTCGTCTCGGTAGCGCATGGCTAGATAGATAATGACTTAGGCCATTGTGGCTCAGTTGATAGTGTTAGGCTGTTTATGAAATGGTCGCCGATACTATTTTGTTCTTGTATTTTGGTTTTGGTTTGTATTTAGGTTATTTTTTATTTGTCTTGTCTAGTAAAATAAAGCTTTTTTAAAAACTTTCTAATTGACTCGAGGACTTGATTATTATACATATTATAGAGTAATTGTAGTATGTATTGTTAAATGTATATAAGCTGATTTTTATAGTATAAAGATAAGTATAAATATTAGAAAATAAAATCATCATGTTGCTATGAGAATCGTACAAATATTATTTCACATATATTCGCATTTTTGACATTCCGTTCTTCTAGTTGTGCGTGCCTCTTTGAGTTACATTCTATGTTAGATTATGAATATAAAACCACCCTCTGTCGAAACAAGCGTGGAAACCGATTCGGGAACATTCCTTTAAAGGGAGTTAACCCAATATTGTCGTGTTGAGTCGAATACTTTTCAATAGCGCCACGTGGACTGTTTCAAGTTGTGAAAGTTTTTTTTATAAGTATTGTTTTTGTAATTAACATATAAATATTTTGAAATATAATAACTATTGAATAAACAAAAATACTATTTTTTTCTAATTCTTCTTATGAAAGTAATCTTATTATAGTTGTGGCCGTCGTGGACCATAGGCACAAGGGTGTGACTGTAACGCGATGATTGTAAATTCGATTCCCACTCGAGGAAAGGAAATATTTACTTAAATTTATATTTCCGTTTCTTCGCAATGTCAGCGGTAAGTGGGGAATAAGTAGAGAGAGAGTAGAAAGTAGAGTAGTAGTAGTAGAGTAGTTTAAGAAACCCGTTTGGTAATTTCAGTTACCTATCTTAGGGTTCATATGTACTGTTAGTAGTAAGTAAACGTAGAATTGCTTTATAAGCAGTTAAGACCAAAATTTAATTGAACCTTAATACAACTAAGTGAGTACTTAACAGAATATTATCTACATCTACAAACCAACTTACACTAATTTATTTTATATATACATATATAAAGTACATTTAAAGTAATTTATTTTATATATACGAGTACATATATAAAATAAATATATATTTTTTTTTCATTTTAATATGTAGTTTTTTAAATTACAAAATAACATGTACAGGACATTATACACACACACATACATACACAAAAGGTAAGTTGCGAGACTTTCTTCTTCATTTGGGCAAATTATCACATTAAAACCTGTTCAAATGTGATTTTTTTTTGGAAATCTAAACGTCGCATTGGAAAACCAAACTTAATTCGTTTCTAAGAGTCTTGGCGTCTGAACGAATATGAGCACTGTATGATGGCTTCTAATGCCTTATTTTGTCTATCAATAAGCTATTTTGTATATTAAATGCAATCTAATATGAGTTATGATTTTAATTTAGTTAGTCAGTGAGTATACTAAAATGCCTCAACACACTGCACAAGTAATGAAAACCAAATCTTTTTAAAAATATTTCTAACCAACGAATTTCTTTTCAGCTTTATCCCATATTACTTGATAAGCAAAGATAATCTAGCGTATAGGCACTCTGTTATCAACTTTTCGCCCGAATTCGAGATATTACGTTGCGGAACTTAACGGTACATTTCGCCTAATCATTCAGGAATAAATCAGCTTTACCTTGTATCACCCGAATCTAGTGTTAAGACACTCCATTGATTAAGCAGGAAAATGAAATTAATTTAAATATAATCATTCCAACTGCACAATGGCGTCAATTTAAATTTAAAATGAAATATATAGAATATAAGAAATACAAATTTTATTTAAAAATTGTTAGATGTTTTGAAAATAGTATAAAAATATTAATGATAAATAATTTCAATTCGTCCTCTTACTATAAAACCGTAAAAAGATTAAACGGACTTATGCAACATTAAAGTAGGGCTTTGAAGAAATTGAATATTGTACTCCTAAGCGCGTCTCACGGAAATTGAGAGATACTTACCTGTATGGATTTCATATTTTATTTTTATTTATATTATACCAAATACTTTGAAGTAAATTTACAAAGTAAAAATTTAAAAATATTTTTCAATTTCAATAAAAGTGTATAATAAAAAATAATTTCCTCAATCGTCGAGTAAAATATTCGTAAAACTTCGAAATTTAAAACATAAATGATAATTCTTTTTCGTAATAAAATTCGTTAGAAGTTGTTTTGTTTTTTTAATTTAGCCGGTCCTCATAAATTCTAGATCTTTGAGTCTCAGTTTCTTCCCGAATTCGAGAGATTAACGACGATGATCTCCAATTGTAATAAATAAATAGATTGTCGTTGAAAATTTGTTATGGGTTCGATTCCCATGACACTCAATTCGCAATAGCTTGAAAATTCAGCGGTCTTAACACCAAGTTCGTTCTACCAATCCTGCTCTATACGAGAAACTGAAAAAATTTAAAATTGATATTAATTGTAGAATTCCCGATTTAGATAAGTTTATTTAGCTAAAATGTATACCCAACTATTACATAGTTTGATAGTGGATAGTCAAATATTTGCATGACTAATAAACAAATTTAGACGCGTATAAAACCTTTGACGATGTATTTTATGTGTGTTTGTATATACATAGTTTGTTTGACGTTTGATATATATATATATATTGATGAATTTTCTTAGATAATTTCAGAGGGTTATCTTTTTTTTGCTATAGGTACTATTGATACCTATAGCAAAATACTAATTGACCGAAATAAAAACATTTGCTAATAATAAGAAACTATATTATACTATACCTATATACTATAACGTCAAGCAAGACCTTAAATATACGCCGTTTTTTAGTTCAGAATTTAAAATTAGTAGGATTTTAGTAAAATCACGAAAAAATAAATATACAGCATTTGACAATGAAATACGCTGACGAGAATAATAATGAATGATGAATAAGAATTGAGGCCGTTGTGGTGAAGGAGCACAAGAGTATGAGTATTATGAGGAGTAAATTATTATTTATTAATATTTTAATTTTTCCTCTCTGATAACAAGGCAAAGCACGACGTTTAGTTCCGCCACTCAACACACAATGCCTCGGAAAAGTTGGCGGAAAAAGAGCAACGGAGTGTCCAAAAACTAGATGCCCTCTGCCTATCCTGCTATATGAGGGATACAGCGTGAAGCAAACAATTGTATATTCACAACATCACACTATAACATCCTACGGAGTTGGTTAATCTCAGAGGGATTAGCTACCGTGACCGCAATCGTTCGCAGCATTGTTGCCCGTTGTCTTCTAGTGTAATTAGTTATTTCATATAGTTTTGTAATATTCATTGATGATACTTTACTATTAAGCTAGTCTCATTTGAAATATATTCCAGTGCATTGAAAGGAGTGGTGGATCTAACTAAGAAATGAAAATATAAATTTAATTAGATTTTTTTCCTTGAGCTACTCCGTGTTGTACTACGGAACCCAACGCCGCAATTTCCTCGTTGGCAGAGCGAAAATAACTCCTCTGACTCGAATCGATCCCACAATCGTCATGTTATCAATCAGTCAATACCGCTGCACTATGAAGGCCTCTAGGCTCTAATACATTTATATACACAATAAATAAATATTTACTAATACAATTACATAAATATAACCGAATCTAAGCTTCACCATTTCTACGGTACATTAACCCATTAGTTTCTCTCTGGTAACAATAAAAATGTCGTGAGTGACTTATGAAAGTAACGTTTCGGTTTTGCTAACTTCGATATTGGAGACAGCATTCATTACTTTGAGGTGGCAAGAAATCAGAACTTGACAAAGAATATTCTGTCCTTGTCGTAATTTACAAAGACACTTTGTTTTCTCGTTAACTCAAAATGAAACTGAATTGTTGCTTAAGGTTTTTAATAGTGCCAGTTAATTATCCATACTTATATTATAAATTCTAAAGTAACTCTGTCTGTCTGTCTGTCTGTCTTTTACGCAATCAGGGTCAAACCGCTAATTTAATTGTGATAAAATACTCATATAGAGATACTTGAGGGTACCGGGATGAACATAGGCTACTTTTTTTTCTTATATTTGTAATATTGTCGATATATATTAGTATATTAAAGTACTTAATCATTTGACATGCAATTTATTCCGCCATGTTTATAACAACCGCCGTTGCTAGGCAACGATTTGCAAAGTTTGTTTGTTCATATCCAGAGGATGTCCTGACTAATATCTGTCCGATATTTGTTTGTGGGCATACGGGTACACGACCCCGGATCCTCGAGCCGCCACTCTTACATCCTCATCCAGTCCCTAAGAATGGTGTCCTAACTCCCCCCTTTTCCCTCCTCTTTTCCTTAGCTCCAATTAAAAACCGCCAACCGCCACTTAAATGGACCGACAACGAAACAAAAGACTGGGTACGGCTAGGGCGTCGCCGCAAAACGACGCGCAGGCACATCGCCCTACACCTGCGAGAAGTGGGCAAGGGCTACCGAGTCATGTACGGGCACGGCTAAAGACGGGTCCGGGTCGGGTCCAGTGTGCCTTCCTCCAGGAAATACGCTGGAAGGGCAATAAGTCCCGTAACATCGGACAGGGTTACCGGCTTATATACACTGGGTCACCTTCGGGTAGAAACGGTGTAGCGGTAGTGCTTTCTGAAGAGCTTCAGAATGGGCTTCTTGAAGTTGACCGTCGCTCCGACCGCTTGATGCGAGTGAGGGTACTGATTGAGGGCGTCATCACAAACTTAATCAGTGCCTATGCTCCCCAGGCGGGATGTAGCGCGGCCGAAAAGGAGACATTCT
>DWNA01000647.1:0-20530 GCA_018249835.1 Heliconius besckei | reverse complement strand
TAAACTTACCAAGATTCTGCATTTGATGTTGACTAAGCACTATGTAGTTGTCTTCGTGGGCAGCTTGAGGATCCTCCAGTACTCCGCGGTGGAGTTGCTCCAGATGCCTTTCAGCGTCGACTGCAACCATTGTTTTATTCATTTGGGGGAACATCTATTTCTATATTAATACGCAATCGATACACAAATCTCGCTCCCTTATAACAAACGTGTTTTTTTGCCGTTTTTATGTATAACAGTAGGGAACCCATCGTCCAGAGAAGTCCTACTTGCACTTGGCTCGTTTTCAATCATCGACTATGAAATCAGAGTTAGATATGGACACACATACAAACAGAAGTACTCTCAAAAAAATATTACCCTCTTTCCGAAGTAGTCGGATAAAAACTTCTAGTATCATATTACATACTTATTATATTCCAAAGGAAATGTAACTAGAGTTTAAAGCTTTAAATTGTGAATGTAATTAAGCTCCATTTGTTTAATATTAAAACTTTTTACGACTCCATTCTAAAGAGATAAAATTAGACTATTATTGTCTAACTTCAGCAATAACAGTAATTAACGAGTAAACCTAACGGTAACAGTCGAGAGGCCTCGTACAATAATACATAATGTATTGAGATAAAATGATGACTTGATAATAATATTTTCAAAGGAAATGTTAAAGCGTTAGATAATATTTGTCTCAAAGAACTATAACATAATTTTTCGATTTCTTTATAATTAATATGAATTGAATAATAATGTGTTGGAACTATCATTAATATTAAAGTATTTAAAAAACGAGATGAGGTCTTTAGTAATTGTATTTTTAACTATGATGTCTACTTCACAAAGCCAGTTCGATAACCATCTGGAAAGCTAGCTGTCTCTACTTATGTTGCATATATATTAAAATTGAACCCACAACCTCCGCATCTACACTCAACTCTCAATTGCACTAGAACTAGAGATCAATCACGTTTAGATTTCGGCGCTGAGTGAAGTCATAAATCTATTTCCTATCACTGCTTATACAGTTTCGACATGAGACTGTCGTTCCTTGCCAGCGGTTTACTTTCCAGTTTGTAACAAGTAGGTCGCCTTAATGCATCTCGTCATGTGTGATGCGAGTATATAATGTGTGCTAAATGTACGCTGAACAGGCAGCAGCTCTTAGGTTTTAGTATTTTATAACTATATATACAAGATTTGATTCCGATTTGTTCAAAGTAGGATTTAAACTCAAAACCATCAAACCGACTTTGCTGTTATGACACAACGATTTCACATTTTCCCTTTACGTTAATATTTTACTTACAAAACAAGACCAAAAAAGCCATACGAAATAAGAACTCTGTTATGGCTTTTATTTCTAACATGACTGCAATATATATATAATATTCTTCTTATTCCATAAAGACTTATGGAAATTAGCAAATGAAAAGGAAAGGCCGAGATAATAAACATATGCCATTACCGTATTACAAAAGGTCTTTAGCTCGAGTTTATTTTTCCTTTCACGTGTAATATGTATGTATGTTTGTGTACCTTTTTACCAACGAAATAAGTAGCTACATGCTTTTTCCCTCGTATCAGAGGGTTGCCAGAGGGAACCATGTAAAAATATTCCGTTTTCTACGCATTGTCACGCCAGTTTTGGAGAGATTCCGTGTGGAATATGGAAGAGATGGAACTCAACGCCGCGCGGCTGGTATTGTAAATAGAACAAGGACATAAAAATATTTCATTCCCACAAGTGAGAAACGACACCTGAATATGTAATATACCTGTGATATAAATAATAAAATTTATGAGAAAACAAGTGGTGAATTACTTAGTTAGCCCCATTCTGCACCCACTGTTGACTTCGTACCGTAAATTCAAAAAGATTTTACTCCAGAATACATTTCCATTCATTGGTATTTTTTTTAAATAAAATATTATGAATACAGAGATCCTAATTAAATACGTATTTTTCGTAAAGAAGAGATTTTTAAATCAACGAGCCCAATATTTCGGGGGATTCTTTTCACTAATTCTAATGAATGAGATAATTTTATTACAAAGAAAAATAAATTATCGACGTCTTCAAATATTCCGTGGCGTAGTGTGTAAGTATACACGCGACAAGTTCGATTTCCACTCGAGGATAAAAAATATTTAATATTTTAATTTCCTCGCTCGCTTTGGTGTCGAGGCAAAGCGCGTTGAGTTCCCTCAACACGCAGTACCTCCGTAATTAGAACGGAGTATCGTTACATAAGTTTTCCAGGTTTCAAAATATCATCCCCTGAATGGGAATGGAACCCACTGTGGGACACTTTTGGGCTTATAATCGCACACGTGCGCCCCTGCGCCAATGCGGCCGTATATACTTGGTAGGAAATATTTTGAATGGCTTAAAATAGCTCATGGCCTTTATCTGCGATAAAAAAATTATAGTAGATAAAATCTCAGAAAATGAGATTTATTTAAATTCATATTAAGTTTTCTGAAGCTTTCAATGTTTTATTAAAAATAGTTTTAAGATCAAGTCCAATGAAAGTATTTTAAAATATCAACTTGCGCAGGAAATTTTATTATTAAAAAAAAATTAATTTCATCAATCTTCTAGTTTCATTACTACATTAGTTTACATCTTTATAGTTTCTTAAACTACATATTATCCTCCTTTTATAAAAAAATATTTCATAATTTTTTTTATTAATCATTTTTGTCCAATAATATTTATTCTATAGTACATAGTTGATCGAAAGTTAATATAAAAAAGGTTTTTTTTAATTATTTTTTTAGACTCTTGACGTTGTATTCTGCATATAACAGGGCAGAGGGAGCGTACACTACGTTCCTTATGGAAAGCCCAACACCGAGTTTCGTCCTGTTCTCAGAGCAAGGAAATAAAATGAATTCTTTTACCGAGTCCTACAACTGTCGTCTTCGGCCTCTGTAAAAAACCCTAATTTCACATTTACTTACAGGGCATCAAGGTGGTCGTCGGTGGTGGCGTAGTCGTTGTCGTCGTAGTGGTAGTAGTAGTTGTGGTCGTAGTGGTTGTAGTCGTTAACACTGGAACCATAAGAGCTGTCAGTATTTTTGTTATTGAATTTAAAGTTTCTACTTGTTGCTTATTAAACAAAATTAGTGACTTCATAATATGTTTTATTTCAATTACAATCACTTTGACCCACAAGGAGGAAAAATATGTAAAATTTCACTATCCTTGATTTCTTCGTGATATTATGTCATCATTTGTTAAAACTGTTTTGTCTTGTCCTGAGCATTTGTCGAGCAATCGGCATTGGTAAATAATACCTACGAGTTAATACTACCTACGAGTTAATAATACCTACGAGTTAATAATACCTACGAGTTAATAATACCTACGAGTTAATAATACCTACGAGTTAATAATACCTACGAGTTAATAATACCTACGAGTACTTTCCATTTGAGTCCACAACCTTCAAACTTTGACAGAAGGTGTTAAATAAAAAGAAAAGCGAGAAATGTGTCACTATATATTCTTAATAATTTTACCTCTAACATTTAAAATAATCTTATTACTATCCGTTAAAATATTGACCAAATCACTTGACATTTTTAAGTTAATCGGATTAAATCTTTAAATTTAATTACTATAATTAAAAAGCATTATGGATTCTCCGGAATACACCCGCAAAGTAAACTTCCCACGGTAATTGACAATTTCATCCTTCTCTTCTGACTATCTATCATTCATCGGCCGTGAAAAAAATTGATACTTCATTTTTTACCCCATCATTTAAAATAATATTTACTTTATTTCAGTAAAAGCTCGCCATCCTGTCGAAATGCAACGAATAATATGAATCGGTCGTAATTTCATATAAACTTAAGTAAATTATATTCAGTAAGCTATAGGTGTTTATTTTATTTTACTTTATATAGACTGATACTCAACTGCTGCAGCAGTTTTGGTGACCACATTATAGTTTAGAATACTTGTCAGTAGAAATCTACGAGTATATTAATATTATAAAACTAAAGTATTAGGTTTAATGCGTTTATGCTAATAAGTGAAAAAATATTTGTGATTGCGAAGCCTTTTATTTATTTCAGGAAAGCTATAGTCTTTAGCACATCGTGTTTTTCATTTCCTTATAACCAAAATTACATTTGGTCTGTGTTGCCTCGCGTACTAAGAGTATTCCTACCCTATCCTGAAGGTGACGGTGGGTAAAAGTTAGTTATTTATAATACAAATGTTTAAAAGTTACTTACTATGTAAATAAAGTTCAGCTTGAGATTTCCCCAAATTGTTTTCAAGGACGCACCGGTAAGCGCCCGCGTCGCTGCGCGTCATACTCGTTAGCTGGAGCGTCGCGATGTGACGGTACCCTCTCGATGTCTTGCTTAGTCTGTATTTGGTTCCTAGGAATAACAAGGCAAATTAAATTTTATTTTGATCGATATGGTGCAGCCGTTAACGAGGACTTTCATACATTGTTTAAGATTTTGTACTGAGTATATGTTTTTCAGCTTCACTATTTTTCCCGCAAAACACTTCGTTCTCCACTTTTCACTGAATTGGAGATATTGCATATTAGGTGTCGAAATTCAAAGCCGCCCGCTGTCGTGTCAGATTGGAAAAAAATAAACTAAGTCATTTCTTTGAGTTGGTATTGAAACCACAACCCTCACAGATGCTGTCACTGCACTGCACTGAATAACACTTTATAATATTATAAAAAATTATTGGAGAGCTGTTAGCATCAGAAATATTTCAATATTAATAGCAATGCTATATGCAATTAATATTATTATTTCACAATTAACATTTAATAACGTTGCCGTATATATTTAGGTAATGTAAAATTCAGTTTAAATTACGAGGATATCTCTATATTAGACTGTGGCCAAGCCTAAATGGATTTATGTTGGTATAGAAGCGTTTTTTTTTTAATTTTTAAGGTTATATAGATACTTAAAAAATCAAACCTCTTAAAGAATCACTGTTATGCGCTTTTTGTATATCTGTCAAACGCGTTTTTGCAGCATCGACTGCCTTCAATGACTTCATTAGTTTTTGGAGATTTAAATAAATTATTACGAAATATTTTATTACAAAATATACAAATGATTATGCAATAGAATGTGTAAACGAGTTGGCTTTTAGCATCGAAATCAATCATTGGACATGTTGGCGCTCGTCCAGGACTTAGACGCGGATGATAAACGAGCAGTGATCACCACGGTGAAGACTATTTAAAACCCCGAGGATAATTTGTCAAACACTCATGAAAGTGTCGTGTTAACGATTTTTCAACGTTGAAAAACAGGCTGGAATATTTAGTTTTGTTATGATATATGAGATGGTAGTGTGTTTGATAGTTGCTTGAGGAAATATTTTTGCTTCTATACTTATATTATAAGCGGATAAGTTTGCTTAGTTGAATATTTAATTTCAGGAACTGTAGGTTCCAATTGAAAAATATTTTTGCGTTGGATGATAAATTTGTCGATTACCGATAATTAGGTATTGGAATTAAAATATTTTACAATTACTTACCATTAACCAACCTTTGCTCGCCGTTCAATATCCAATGTACCTGCGGGACAGGATATGCTTCGCCAGTACAGGATAGAGTGACGGATGTACCCGACAGCGCCCGTAACGCTGCCCGCCCTGCCCATACCGTTGGTGCGACTGGATGAAATAAGCATATTTCATAAGACGAAAAACGAAAAGTTGACAGGGGAAACCTAGGAACCTAATGTTTAGGCACAACGTTCCCATTTGTTCCCCACTTTTCAAAGAATTCTTTAGGCATTACGTGTTGAGTAGCGGAACTCAACGCGCCGTTTTGTTTCGTTACCAGAGCGAAGAAATGAATCGAATCCACAACCTGGTGTGTTTACAGTTGCATGCTTGTGCTCCTGCATCACGACTGGCCTCAAGACAAGATATCTGTAAACTAAAAAGAAAATGCACAACACAGTTTTTTTTACCTATTGAAAGAGTGATACAGGCTATTTTATTGCAATGCTTTTATATACTCACATATAACATATATGTATTTATACAATATATGAAAATGAAGAGTTTAAATGGAATTCTAATAATTAAACAGTGAAATGTGCACCATTTTGCGGTTTCAAAATAAAAGAACATTGAAACGTTTAAATCGTAGGATTAAATAGTGGTGGCTGCTCGTTGCATTTCAAATGAAATTGACAATAAAATAACACGCTCCGGCGACTTTGACGCCCGATTCGAAAGTGTTGAGGTCTTTAAAACGTCATTAATTTGTTGGAAATCAGTACGAACATAATTTGACTTAATTGTTTTTATTTTTAGTTTCACGCTGTATTAATATGTGAAACAGGGTCGGCAGAGACAGCATAGTGTTGTTTTGTATTATTACCAGAGCAGAGGAAAAAAAAATACATTCCTTGAGTGAACCTCGAACTCAGAACAGTTTAGTCAATCTTATAATAAGTCGCTTTGCCGTCGTCGTCTGCCACACGATAGCTATGTTATTATGTGTTTATTTTTAAATTTTAAAGGAAGGCATAGGCTAATGAAATATCACGGATTTTTTTATTCTACGTAGCAATCGATTTTAGCTTATCACTGTGCACGTGATGTCTCAGAAATAGGTTCCCAGATTCCCTCTGCCTTCCCTGCTATGTGCGACATACAGTGTATAGTTAAAATAAAATGTATATACAAACAACTCACACATAACGTTTATTTGTATCCTCTTGCTAACAGACGGCGGCACACCGTTCGTGGCGATGCAGAGATACGCTCCAGATATAGTCCTCTCTACGCCAGTCAGGTTCAACCATTCGCCACTGTGTTTCGAAACTGAAAAAATATTTTAGAATTAATATAACACATACTCGTACATAAATCTTGAGGTCACCGTGGAGCTGTGAGACTGCAATTGTAAGCACGATAATTTTGGGTTGATAAATGAACACTTTCATTGCCATTCAAAGTTCAAGAATTCGAATCAGTTGTTAACGAGATTAGCGCGGCTAACGTAATTAAATCTTCAGCTTTATAAAATCAGAAGCGATAATGTTTTAAATGAAATTCGAAATCAAGTCCACATGATAGTTTTCGACTACTACAGCCTAAATCCTCTTTAAATCTAATTCATCACAAAACTAATCGCCGAAACACACTAAATATATTATTTCTGCACGACATTATAATGAAAAACTTTGGAAAGCGACTCGAGTGGGAAATCGAACGTAAAAATAGTTTGTTAAAAACAAATGTAATATATCCGCAACCATTAAGGAAACGGAGATGCTCGTATTTTTATGTATCTCAATGTTTGGCACGATTTTAACAATCGTTGAGCTAAAAAAACTGTTTTTAAAGTGCTGTACTGAAAAATTATAGGTACTAGGTAAAAAAGCCTTAAAAAAATCATTGCAAATTTATGTTTATAATTATTTTCATACAAACTGAGTGCTTAAACCCGTTACCCTAAGTTTGCCAGCTTTTATAAATTGGACTTCAGGTTGACCTCTGTGGTTTAAAACTTTTTAATTAATAGTATAGTATTTAATTTACAAGTAAAACGTGTTTACAATAATATACTAACATAAATATATCAAAACAAAATAGAAGTTAATTCATAAATTACATTCACCGACTTAAATAATGTGATGGGAAAAAGAAGAAATAAAACGGCGGAAGTTCTTAATTTCATTTCCTCCACGAAAAGTGCCTCCTCGTGATCTATTTAAAGATTGAAATAACATTTAATCATAGTGGTACTATCAAACAAATTCAGAAATTTATTAGGTGAACTTACACTCAGAACAGCCTGAGTTATTGTAACTTTCCTTTCAGTGAGTGGGATAAATTATTTTCATTTTGACACTCTTGTAACAAGACATTACGCAGATTTGAGTTCCGGCACTCAATTCGTAATATTCAAATTCAAATAAAAAAGAAATATTATCGTTTAATGGCTATACTAATATAATTTAAATAACAAAAACAACAGAATACAAGTAAAAATAAGACAAATACAAAAATTAAACAAGTAAGAAAAATAAGGGAGTAAGGCTCAGCGAATGCTGTGAGACGTGTAGTTTTCTCTCTCGAAAATTGGAGGGCAAGTGGGACACGGAGTGATTTAACGCCAGTTTCCCTCTGCGTGCTCTGCTTGATAAAGCGTGAAACTTATTTTTTATTAAACTATGAACATATTACTTTGAAAATTAACTTGAAAATACTTGAAGGCTTCACGGTTTTGAGCGAAAGATAAAGACGGATTGAGTGTAAAGTGTTCTTAGGACGAAGTCTCGCTTGAACTTTATTCGAACTGTCAAACTTCGACATCCTTTTCAGAATCATAATTGCTTTCAAAATTTTTTCGCCTTTATTAGTTATAGTTCGTTAATTTTATCAAAAATCTAATATATTTTTGCTCCTTCGTGAAACTTTACCGTCTCAAGTCCTTTAATTATGAAGCCTTGGCTCTTTTCTTAAACTTCATAATTTCCGGAGTGATTATTATTAAAGTTGAACTTTTAAAGTTTAAGCTTCAAAAATTTTGTTTAAAATGAGACTTTTCATTTTAAGATTACTTATAAACATAAATAAGAAAAAACTTAAATTTCCAACAATGACATAAAGAACCAAAGAAAACAATACGATTTATGGAAAAAAAATATGTTCACCTAAAATTATAAGTGATATTAAAATCCAGGGCAGGTCTAAAAATCTTTTAATTATATTAACTATTTGTAAAGTTACTGTTTTAGTACGTTTTTTATAATTATTAATAAAAATATATAATAATAAAATGAACTCGATAATTTTTATATGTTTTAAATTGTTGATCTACACTAACGAAAGATTTGAATATCTTGCCTCCCCTAATATAAAAAGATATAGAAGAATATTAGGTCTGACACAATTTGTCAATTATAATAATACTAATATAATAGTACTATTGCTCAATTGTGTGGTGGAAGATTGTACCTCACGGTTGAATAAAAAGTTACATACATTTGAGTTTGAAGTCGTTCTCTCAACGGTTGTAGGTTCGATTCTCATTTGGTAGTGTAATTATATTCATATTATTTTTGTATCCTTGATCTCATGCATACACAAAGTAAGTAGCGTTCTTGTAAATTTGAATCAAACTAACGTACAAAGTACTTAAAAAGAAAGAAAGAGTTCCTAATTACCCAAAGTAAAAGTTTAAATATGCAAACTAACTTATTACGATTTATTTACATCTGTACCTGAAAGCTTCACGTGATTTTCTGTTGTTTCTATAAAAAGTTAAGTAAAACTTCAAAAGTGACAAACTCGGCAAAGTTTGGTCGGAGCCCGGAATGCAAATTAGCTGAGTTTACATTCAATTTGCTACCGCCGGTTGTAAAGTTGCCTCTTTGTTTACTAAACTACCTATACGGTCATGTTTAGTGCCCAATATATATATTTTTAGTTTATATTCCGTATTTAGAAAGGTGGGTGTAGGTGGTTAAGTTCCATCACTCTCCAGTCATGTCAACAAGCAGAAAATAAAGTAATGTGGTGAATTTACTCATTGGTGTTCAACGCCGCGCTATACAAATGAAAATAATTTAAATATAATTATTCTATCGAGCGGGGATATTACTCACAACCGTCACTTTTACAAATGCTATTGAACAGCGTCACTTCAAGCTCAAGAGATGAACCACCATAAAAATATAATAACATCATAAGCTATTCAACCCAGCAACTACTGCGACTTTTCAAGTCATCCACGCCGATGTCTCATTATTATAATCTACAATACAAATAGTTAATACTCTGCACAGAACTCTGCCTTAATGAGCCATTTCGTGGAGGTAACTAGCATTTCATTCTAAAGTTCGCTGATAACAACTTTTGTTAGCAAACTATGACTATGATTTAGTTTGGATTATCGTTATGATAAGAGGTGTATTGTGTTAGATACTAATGTAGATGTATTGTGTTAGGCCTTATGTGGGATTTCTTGGAAGTATTATGTAATACAACTATTAACAAACAACAGATTGTAGGTTCGATTCCCATTAGAGGAAATTAACAATTAATACACAATGCCTCCAGAATTTGAAAAGTAGAGAATGGAAGAGTCTTAATGGGAACAGAGTGTATTGAAACTAGGTTACCAGATTCAATCTGCCTACCCTACCACGAGAGGGATACAGCGTGAAGCTAAAAAAATATTATTTCGTTTCTAATATAAGTTTAATACAGGACGGCTTCACCCGCTTGATCAAATAAAAATAACAATTTCGTTGTATATCAAACATAATAATATATTCTAAGTGCAGGTGGTAGTTCTTAGACACAGTGGTCGCTATCTATCGCTATAGAAGATATAACAAAATCTATTATTGGGGCATTTATCAATGTAATAGACGCCAAAACAATAGTTTTGAAAAATATTTTCTATTTAACGGGTTGTCTGTGCGCTTTTGCACGCTAGTCGCAGGACCATTTTAACCGATTGTAATGGTATTTCCACTATTGTACTTTTGCAACCCTTCCTTGACAGTTTTATTTTAACCGTATCATATCAAAATATTTCATTCAAACCAGTACTTCTTGAGATAAGGGCGTTCAACCAAACAAACTCTTCAGCTTTATTATATTAAGTATAAATTCCATATTTTACCACAGTCAATTAATTAAATTGTCTGTGAGTAGCGTTATGAAGCACTGATAATGTAATTAACGTTTTATAATAATGAGCTTAAAGTTTAATTTATAGCTCATCGGCGTATATTGCACCGGTTAGAGAATGTACGAGCTTTTGTTGTCGCAGCTGTCTTCGTGTTATTTCAGCTCGAGTTTCAGGATATCCGTGTCAATATTCCCTTGTGATAAATAAAATATTTGATTTGGAATAAAATGTATATTGGCGTTGTAATCTTTTATGTAATATTTTAAAATGGGTACGGTGAGATTTAGGATTAGATTTTTCTTGCTTCTTCTATAACAACCGATAAAAGCAAGCATCTTTGATCTCTTTCCATTTTAAACGAACACAAAAAGAAAAAGCAAATTTTACAAATTGTATCATATTGTATTTTACGTTCACGCATACAAAACGTGTTTGAAACAGTCTGTATACGTTGTTTCCTTAAAAGCCTCAATAAAAACAATTATGCTAAATAAAGAATTTTCTCCGATATAAAAGTCAGTAGATATATGTTATATATTCGCATTTTACGATAATTTTAATGTCAGATTGTAATGGAGCGCTTGTCGGATTATCTTTCAATCCTCGAGAGATCTTTCCCTTTTTTATTTTAACGTACTGTGTTGTTTTTGTTTTTATAGTTGTCTGTTTTATTGTCTTTTGTAACGGCCGCACTCAGAAATATTTATTAGTATTTAACTGATATTAAATCAAGATAATGAAGTTTTCTTTAGTAGGCCGTCGTGGTGTAGTGGCAAAAAGGGGTGACTGTGATATTTTTATTTTTTCGCTCTGACACCAAGGCTAAAACCCGCTACTCAACACATAATGCCTAGAAAAAATCGGCGGCGGATTCTCTCTGCTTATTCTGCTGTATGCGGGTTTTAAAGTGAGTTATCTAAGCACTTATTCATATTTATTATGTATGTATAAACAAAATACAAAAAAAATATATAGTTGCTAGACGTTGCCTAGTTATAAGTTTAGGTATATAATGAATGTCATGTTGCTAAAACGTAGTTAAATTTAATTAGCTAGTGTTAAAAGTCACTATCGCTGTCAGTATATTGCTACCTGACTGATGTGAGATACAACTTCATATAACAATAAAGATTAAAAATAAATTATTAAAAAGACAATGCCTTTGTATATTTGCTTTTTTCATCATCAAGCACTTAACGTAATTTTTAGATGCTGGAAGTACTTAGTGATGCATCACTTAGTTTGACAATTATTAAAACTTTTATATTTTGATTTTTCCAAAATGTTTTCATCTCATAGTGGTTAATTTATATACTATGAAAGAAGACTTACCCAATGTCAGATTATCCATTTTGAAATGCCTCGAGTCCTCTCGTCTCCAAGTCACGGCAGGAGGTGGCACGCCGGAAGCAACGCAGCGGAGTGTAGCGTTGTCACCTTCCTTGACTAGCACTTCACCGCTACTTGCCTCGTCGTCGATGTCTGGTGGTACTGTTGCAACAAATATACTTAATGTATTTAGAAACGTTACAGAAAGAAAGTTTCATCTCAATCCATTCTGTTGTTATTACGTGAAAGTAGAACAAACTTCAACCCTCGTAAAAAATAACATACGAGTATATAATATTAGTAGGAAGTAGAATGTGTGACGATATAAAAAATCATAATATACAGATAGATATAAACGAAGCATCTATTATAAAAGTTTAACAAAATTATACGAGCCATCGTTTATAACGTGGTTTTGTGAAGAATCTCATTCAATAATACACTTTGTGAGATATGGCCAGTAATTTGGGTCATTTTTTACGTGCCACCATTTATTTGGCAGTTTCGGAGCTTCTCTCTCAACGCCTGAATGCCTACTTACGACTTTTTAGTGATATAGAAGTTGAATTTTACAAAAGAATTTATATTCTGTTATTTCTGTTTTACTTTTTTTTTACAAAACAGTTGGGTTGAAATGAGAAAAGTAAGAAAATATTTAGTACACGAGTATGACGATAGCCTATATAATATTGAAAATAAGCTTTTCAATTAAATCTAAACTTTTACCGTAAATTTTATTTCGAAGATTTTAAGACGTAATAAGACTTAAGACGGAATGTCTGTTTCTAAATAACGAAAAAGCTCTACAAATATTTAGACAAAACGCAGCGCTGGTCCGGACACTAAACATCGAAAGGCACTAAAATGTTTAGAAAGTAACACATTATGATTGTCTTGACACTATGTGATTTTCTCCGACTACCTCGCAAAAAAAGAATAATAAAGGATATAAAAAAAAATTGAGAAATAATAATACTCTCATTTGTTTGTCAAATAATCTTCCATAAAAAAAAACAATCGTTTATACATGAACAGTCAGAGCCGAGAAGCGTAAAAGAGATTTGCCCCTAGGTACATAAAATAAATATAGCATTCGCAGTTTCGAAGTTTTCCAAAGTTTATTTAAGATGGTTCTCTTTCCGGAACTACTCGTGCTCGCTAGTTCTGAATGTTTATCATTGACATCATAACTTTTGTTCGTAACTTAGAAATACGTTTCGCCCTTTACTGATATCGAGTTTTAGAGTGTTTGGTCTTTGCAAGGTAAGTGCAGCGTGCTTAGAAGTTTAGCAATATTTTTAAATTATAGATTTTTATATACGTTTTTTTAGCTTCACACTTCACATAGCGGAGTATGGAGATAAAACCTGGAAACCAGTATCTCCGTTCCCGTTAATACACTTTCATTCCCCACTTGTTTTGTTTTTTTTAATTACATTATAAAACTCTTCCGTTACTGATCGACTTACAACACACAGACTAAACTACTGGACTGGGCTAGAGAGAATATCTTCAAATTGCTACAAGAAAAACGGGATTTTTCATCTTACATCTGATTCTGTGAACTGAACTTTATCACATAAAGAAGCTTCTTTCAAAATAAAATAGATCTGACAAAATATTTACTTCTATGATTTACAAAAAAAAAATAGCTGATTTGCAATACATTCATAAAAAAATACAATAAATATTACAATGTTGCAGCAAAATATAAAAAATCCTCTCACAAGCGCGCTTAATATAAAACGATCTAAACTGCACACATTTCACGAAACAATTTCAAATATAACATTATCTTTAGCACGACTAGGAGTCGTAATAAACATTCTCAACAAGCACTTGGTGGAACTGCATTCTGCAGCAGTTACTGTATAAGAGTATAAAAGTTTTGTAAATGAATGCAAAAAAATGGCAAAAATAAATTCAAACAATGCAGTAACACTATGCAGTGTTTTTATAGTGTTGGGTTTTTAAACTGAAATCGTATATAACAGTCCTTTACTGAGACTAATGCTATTGACTATTTTATTTCACTATATATTCTGAGGTTAGGTTTTTTGTTTATTCTGTATCTCCTGTCTCTACTAAACATACTTCCAGATATATTACTTCTTTTTTGGCTTCTTCTAATATCTTTCTATCCTTTCTTATTTTTTTTCAAATATCACCTTTTGCTTAGAAAACACAAGCTATAGTCTAGTCATAGTCGACGTCGACGAGAGTGTGACCGTAAGCGCGGCGTTCGTGAGTTCGATTCTCATTTAGGGAAGTAAATTATTTAATATTTTCCTTTCCTTCCACTCGTAATAAGACGAAATGCAGCTTTGAGAGCAAACATCGCCTGATAGTAAAGATCGGAGTGTCCCGACACTAGATTCCCTTTACCTTTACCTGTTTACTATATGCAGGATACAGCATGAAGCTAAAATAACGCAGATACTCACCAACAACTTGCAACAAATGCGTTTGACTCATCATAGGCTCGGTGTTGACCTGGCACATGTACCTGCCCCCGTCTGCCGCGCTCACATCCCGCAGGCCGAGCGTCCACGCCCCGTCTCCATGTTGGACGCTGATGCGGTGGTTCTTGGTTATCACATGACCGGCTATCGTGAGGATTGTCTGGGTGTCCACTCGGAGCCACGCCACCTACGCGGTAAGTGTTAGTCATTTTAATTATTTTTAGTATTAGATAATCTAGTTTTTAGTCTAGTATAACCTAGTCTTAATCCAAGGTTCTCATGGTTATTCCAATAACATTTGTCATTGTAATAAAAATGTGATTAAAAAAATGTATCAAATATGAACAGTGCTGTGCTGCTGCACTTCAATTCCTTCTGAAAAGTATTAATTATTATCATTTCCTCGCTCTGGTAATAACACAAGATGCGGTGTTTATTTTCGCGACTCAACACGCAATATCTCAATAATTTGGTGGTGAGTTGGAAACGGAGTATTTTAACATTAGGTACCTCTGCCTAACTCTACTTAGAATTTAGAGATAAGTTATAAACACACATTCTCCACATATTCTCTACAAAGAAATAACGTAAAACCCCTTTTCCAATATATTTTATCACTATTTTCATTATTTATTTCCAGCAGTTGATATAATAATTGTATCAACTCGCAAATAGATGCCAGGTGTCATTTTATTCGAGAGTCGCGACTACGGACTACTTCAAATTACTTGAAACGTCGAGCTCGGAAATGTAAATAACGTATCGTAAATGTTATACATTTGTACACATTTTCCTTTAAAAAATCATGAATAGGAGGAGGATAGTGAAAATAAAACTGAAAAGTTTTTTTGGTTGAACGCACTTATCTCAAGAACTACTGGCAAAACTACAAGTAAGAAATAAATGATAGAAAATCCTATGGAAAGGCGAGTTTTCACTATTTATTGCAACTATGCAATTGTACAATGCAATTAAAAAAGCATCACGCTGTATTCCACGTTTGTATACTAGTGACACATTCTGCTCTCCGATTTTTTCATTCTCTGAGAGAGAGCAGAGCGGAGAAATTAAAAAAAAATAATTTGCTCGAATAGGAATCAAACCTTGACGCTTACAGGCGGATGCTCGCTGTCACGATGGCTTTAACAATCAATCAAAATATCATCACAGCATAAAATAAAGCAGAAGCTTAAATAAAAGTTCCGGAGGTCAATTTTCCCAACAGTCCACCCAATTGTTTGGTGGCTCTTGATAAATGATGTACAGTTTTGTCGAGTCGAATTTAATTTTTCACCAATAATGTTTTATTCAAGCTTCTATTATAAATGGTTTGGACATAAGGCTCGCTTCATTACGGGAAATATCCGGGAAAACTCGGAAATATACAGTTTTGGCGCCTTTCTTAATCTGTATTTAATGGCGATGCTTTTTGCTGTTTAGACTTCTAAGCTGTTTAGAGATAAATTGTAACAACTTATAGATTATTAAGAACTTCAAGCTGAAAAGAACTTATGTATGTTTTAATAGTCAGAACGCTTTAAAAAATTCCGAGAGGCGTGGGTCCTTTTGTTCCACTTTTACATATATATTATGTAAAACGTCGAACCAAAGAAAATCAATTTAAAAGTCATCAAAAACTTTAAATGGCAAAAATTACAGTAGAGATATAGTTTAAGTAATTTTGTGCTATATCGCGGTACCTTATAATAAATACCATCAGAAATTACTGAAAATCAGGTTCACGCTGTATCCCGCACACAACAGAGTAGGCAGAGGCAATCTCGTGTTAAGACACTCACACTTTCCGCCGAATCCTAGAGGCTTTGCGTATTGAGTGGCGAAACTCAACCCCGCGCTTTGCCTGGACACTAGAGTGAAGAAATGAAAATAAAAATTTAAAGTATTTTTATTTAGAGTGGGGAATGAACCCACAACCAGTGGATTTGCAGCACACTTTTTACCCCTGCGCCACGACAACTAACTAAAAAATATAGAAATTTCAAAGTAAAAGTTTTGCTAAATATAGTGTGAATTTGTAACTAATGTTAGAGCAGTGTTTAATGCGGTTTTTTTAATTAAACCAATGATTTCCCTTTTCTCAATATTTTGCCAATATATGAGGTCATTGTCAATAATATTGCTATGAATAACTTGCGTTATACGTTTAACAATGTTGGCAAAATTAACATAATTAAAATTTAAACATTGCCTCGAAAGGGAATCGAACCCACTATGAATATGTATACAATGAGCCTTTCCAAATATAACAAGACTAGATAATATAGTAAATGATAAGCAAAATTAATTTTACCTTAAACCCTTGCAAATTATCGACTCTACATGTTAAGGCCGCGTCCCTCCCCACTGCTACTGTGACGTTGGATCCGGGACCCACGAAACGTGGTAAATCTGAAACAAACAAAATATTATTCATTGAACTCTTGAATTTAGATTTGTACTTAAACTTTCAAACGTAAGTATAAATCAATATTCATTTTCCATTTAGAATTCATTTATAGTATGTCTTTAAATGTATGTAATATGTAGATGTATGTATATACAGAAACAAGAACTGTAGTTGTTGCTCTGTAAAGAGAAAGAACATTAAAAGCTGCTAAATATAATATTATTTGATCAAAAGGAGAAAAAAAATATACTCTACATATTCATATGTAGGGAAAGTCAGTAAAATATGTATTTTCTTTGCCTTTTCCAAATTTAACACAATAATGTAAAAATATAACATAAATAAACTACTTTAGGAGAAGCTGCGAATAAAATATCGTCAAAGTTTCAACAAAACGTGGGCACCTCTCTCTCTAGCTTTGGTTAAAAATATTCAGATATAATTCATGTCAAAAATTTTCTAAACTTCATAATTTATTGTTCGCTATAACGAGTGTTAAGGCTGTTTGCAGCTGGACTGTGGCCTGTGTGAATATTTGTCATGAATTTCTATATTTTTTATGTATTGTGTGTGTGTGAATAATGGAGATTATATAATAGTTCTTTTGCTTATAATTCAATGAGTAATATCAGTTACATTTGTTGAGCTGCTTTGTTGTATATTTTACCTTTATTATAATGTTAATCTGCTATATGCGGCTTAGTAAGCAGACATGTTTTTCCAGTTATCACCAGTATATAGAATATTTCAAATATAATATCCGTATGACTACAGCCGTCATGGATCAGATGCACAGGTAGCGTATAACTATAAGCGCGGTGATAGTTAGTTCAATTTCCACTTTGGGAATTCATTATTTTGATTTCCTCGCTACAATAAAATAACCCCTAGTCCTCTTTTCAATACACCACTAAAACTGAAAAATTATTGAAAATAATACCTTAATATATTAAACGAATACTTTATATATTAATCCAAACTATTATATAAATCTTATAATCTCTAGCCCACCACTAGTCCTCTCAAAACAGATCATACGAACTCTGACATGTAATCCCGTGGGAGCTTATTTAGTAAAATGTACTCAGTCTTGAAATATTTACCTGACCCGTACCTTACCTAAGCAAATTGGGCGTTTCACCCTTACAATGATATGCCATTTTTCACACAAAAAACTCCCCTGAGGGACCCTTCTATATTTTCTAGTAACATAGTCGTGAAGAGCTTGAATCGTCAATCGCTCCCCAGACAACTGAGGCAGAAGAATATGTAAGCGAAAACTATTGGTAATCTCGCTCTTAAGTGTTCGGTTTAAGGTTCCTGGAATTAGCATAAGTTGATCCCTGTAGTACTGCTTGGTGTGATAATCTTCGTCTTGAATGTAATTGGAATTTGTATTAGCTTTTGGTATTTCTCATAATACAGACGTTAGGCAAAAAGTGACGGTGAATCAGTATGTAGTACTAGTAGTATCCTTACTTATTTTATAGGCTTTACGTCTTAAATTGCATAATTCAACGCCGCGTTTTGTCATATCAGACAAGGAATTTTTAAAAAATTACACAAAACAAAAATTACAGCATTTTTTACTATATTTTGTTGAACTTTTTTAGTACCAACCCTAGTAAAGTATGGAGGGTAATGTATTTACATAATGTACGCGCGAGGTACGACTGCCATTTATAACGAGAGATTTCTTCAAACTAAAATACACGTATAATACAGTTGCGAGGATTTATTATCTTTATGTGAAACGTTTAGGACTTTATGGTACTGCTTTAAATATACTGTTTTAAATATTTTTAAGTTTTCACGCTGTATCTTGCATATGGCGGGATAGGCCGAGGGTACCTAGGGTAAAGATACTCCGTTCTCTACTTTCTATGGTAAAATGGTAGAACTCAAGGCCACGTGCTTAGTTTCGTAAAGAAAATCCTAACAAAAAAATAAGATTGCAAAAGTATACAGACGTAAAAAGAAAGTTTTTTTGACTGAAAAGATATACTTTTAAGCCAGGAAGTTATAGTTCAACCTCAGAAACTAAAACTCAGTAAATGTCATAACATTTTGATGTACATTTAACTGACACAAGCGCACTGGGTAGATAAAGGCATGTTTAAAAAAACACAAAAAAACAAGTTTAAAAAATCTGTAATAACCATTTAGTAGAATGAATTTTCAATTTGAAAACACATTAAAGTAAGTAATTAGTTCCGAAATGCTATACGCAAATAAACACAGTCGTCGGTTACGTTTGCGGTCACTGTTATACTTCATGGACAACGATATTTTGCATTTAACTATACATTTAATATGTTTCATGCTTAGAGGCCCTCATTGCACTGTAGCACAGCATATAAGCGCGATGGATTCAATTCCTTTCTTAATGCTTAAAGAGATAATCAGTTCAAATTCCATGTTTTTTAGCTTTTCGCATATCTTCCATATAGGAGGTAGGCAAGGCAAATCTGGTGCGAAACACCTCATTCTTCACTTTTTGCCCAATTTCACAAAATTGAATAGTCCAGTAGCGAAACTCAACGCCGCATTTTATCTTAATCTAATTACTTCCCCGGTAATTGAAACCATAACCAATGTTTTTACTCCCTGATACTCTTCCACTGATCCGCGGTGGCGTATAAAATGTATAGTGAGTGCATTTAAATACACTAACAAATAGCCCTCTAGAGCAATCTAAATCAAATGATTACACAATTATAGTTATTGATGGATCAATTAGGTGTAATTGGCGAATTAACTATCTATTTAATTTTAGACGAATTTCCATTGTCGTTCTGTTTGCTCGATGATATCGATTTTAGAGGACATAATGATGTCAATTCAAATTTGATTTTTCTTTCATAAATTATATTAAGCCAATGCTTAGTAGTTTTGGGTTTGTGTGGTTTTTTTCCACACTGTGACTATATATCCTATCCTAATCTTATAAAACAAAGTCGCTTTTCGTGTCTGTCTGAACTTTCTAACTCTTCTTCTTCTAAACCACCCAACGGATTTTGTTGCGGTTTTCATCATTAGGTCGAGTATTTCTCAGGGAAGGTTTATATATAGTTTATTATTTGTAAATTATTATGTAAATTAACATAAATACGACAAATGTGTATAAAGTCCTACCCGTTGAGACACTTTCGCGCATGCGCTGCTTTAGTGGTACGTACTACATGAAAATAATTTACTGGAGTATTGTTTCTCTTAATAAGATGTACAAAAAAGTCCGCGACAGCATATTCGTATCTTTTAAGAATAACGTGTGGTGACCATATTTCTGTCTAAAAATTATAATTTCAATATAATTTTTTTATTGTGAGGGATATTTTTCCATAATGGTATTAATCCTTATACTTTAAAATACTTTATTAATTTTCTACGTTAAACGAAGATAAAATTTGCTTTTTACACTATTTGGAAATTGCGAATAGTTTTAGAGAAAAACGCATTTAATTGTTGACACATCCCGCCGTTGACACATCAGCTGTATGTTACTCAAGTTGTACTTATCCCTTACTCTCAGCATATAAATAAGTATATTAGTTACGTTGGCCATTAATTGTAGATCAAAACTGTCTTTTACTGTTTTTCATTTTAATAAGTATTTTAGAAGTTGTTACAATATCAAAAAATCCTTGCTGCGAAACGGCTCGCCACTCGCC
>DWNA01000646.1:0-20539 GCA_018249835.1 Heliconius besckei | reverse complement strand
ACAAACTTTCAACCCCTTATTTGCACCCTTAGGGGGACAATTCTAGAAAACGATGAAACACGTGTTCAATTAAATACTTTTAAAAATCTAAATTTCAAATCTTATAAAAATCGGTGCCGATTTAAATAAAAATCCATACAAACTTTCAGCCCTTATTTCCCCCCTTTAGGGTTAAAATTTTTCAAAATCCCTTCTTAGTGGATGTCCAGATTATGAAAATAAACATCTGTCCAAATTTCACGTTTCCACCATCAGCGGTTACGGCTGTGCGTGCGTCTTACCTCAGTCAGTGAGGACAAGTCCTTTTATATATATAGAATATAGATAGATTATAATCACAAAATTATAACGGAAATATAAAATTTTAACGATTACACTAACCTTGATTTCTTGGAACAACTGATAGATAGGCTGAAGTCATTTATGTAGAAACTTGATATCATCAATATTTTAGAAATGAGTAAACTGTTGTTTTTGCACTATATAAAGATAACGATCACGATTATGTATTACCGATAAAAATAAATAGATTGTATTTAATCTTTTGTTAATTTGTTTTATATTCTTTTGGAAAAAGTTTAACACTCTTTAAAATAGAAATTGTGATAATCAGCAGTGAGTTTCTACTCGGGGAAAGGATTATTTTCGTTTTTTCGCTCTATTTATTACAATGACAAAGCGGCGTTGAGTTGCTTCAATCAACACACAATGTTTCAAAAATTGGGCGGATTTTTAGGGGATAGAATGTTTTAAACGGTTTCCTCTGCCTACCCTGTTATGCGGTGAAAGTGCTGCTATTCTTTTTTGAACACACAAAATAAAAATAAATTAAAAAAACACCACATAATTTCACACACAAAGCTATTTTAGTAGTCCATATTTATAAATAACAATAGATTAGTTAACTTTAACATCGGACTCTCGGATGCTAACAAGAGGCGCTAATTACAAAAAATTACGCTTTTTATCGCACACAGTGAAAGGATGGCATGTAGTTATGCAGATCTAAAGATTGTTGTACACTGGACTCATAGAGATATTAAATATTTTTAACATTTTTAAAAGTGCCATTTTCCATTTAGGGACAGAAAGTAAAATTTGCGCATAAGT
Source organism: Heliconius besckei (assembly GCA_018249835.1). Lineage (NCBI taxonomy): Eukaryota > Metazoa > Arthropoda > Insecta > Lepidoptera > Nymphalidae > Heliconius > Heliconius besckei. The sequence goes on along the minus strand of DWNA01000646.1, from coordinate 19,429 downwards.
AAAAATTTTACCGTAACGGGATTTGAACCCGCGCCTCTTGGTTTCCAAGAGAATGAAAATTTTTATGTTCCGTTCACTCCTTTGAAAAATATTTTATAAAGAAGTGGCCATATATTCAAAGTAATATGGTAAGCTTTACATTATAACAACTTATACAGAATTCGAATGTTTTAAATTGGATAAATTTAGTTAACTTCTTTCTTTTATTTTTATCTAAGGTAAAGTCACAAATATCACTAATAATAAAACACTATATTCTCCGCCTATTTAACTTGTCGATAGCCATTCAATATCCACTTATAAAAATAGCAATAACCAACAATTAATAGAAACAACACTATCAATTACTTATTTTTGCTTCCATTAAACGAGACGACCATATATATACGAGAGTGCCTTCGATACGCGTTCCGTAGTGCAGAATGCGACGACTCGTTGGCTGCGTACATTAGTTTTCTAATGAGGCAAAAACTTTACGCCAAATTAAGAGTTAATATCGAGAAATAGTTCTTTTTTTGTTTCGTATTGGTTGTTTAAGCGTACAGCGTCGCTGGTGTTATGCGTTTTAATTTACTGGGTAGTTTGTTCTGTTCGTGTATTGATTTTGTTCGGTCGGTCGCTAGACTTTCGTGTGTCGGAGTGTTTCTTTACTTATTTTACCACTTATTAGACCAATTATTTAATAAAGACTGGGATAAGCACTTACATATTTATATAGTTCAGTCCAGCTGAGGCCAGTCGTGGCGCAGGGGCACAAGTGTTACTGTAAAACCGACTGGTTGTAGGTTCGATCCCCACTCGAGCACGTGAAATATTTATTTAAATTTATATTTTCGTCGGTGTCGAGGCAAGGGGCGGCGTTGAGTTCCGCCACTCAACACGCAATGCCTCCTTAATTTGGTGGAAAGTGGGGAACGGAGTATTTTAACACTAGGTTCCCTCTGCCTACTGCTGCTGCTGTTTGCGGGATTGTATCCCGCTGTAGCGTGAAGCTGATTGATTGATGGACATTTATATACACAAGTATATATAATGTTCGGGTGAGAATCGAACCCAGTATCTTAGATTTTACAATGATTTTACAATGTAAATAGATACAAATAAAATGTATGTAGGTATATGCACATATATATGTTTTTATACGTATCTAAGATACTTACACTTTTATTAAAAAAAAGTTGAACCGACGACCATCTCCGTATAAGTCGATGCAAACAAAGCGCAATCGTGTCATATATAAATGAATTATATTAACAAGTAACAATTATACATTAAGTATCGTGTGTCCGTTCCCTTAAACAGCAATGGATAATTATGAGAGTATTTTAAATTTAATTTCCACGGGCTTTGTAAATATAAGAGGTGTATGTAGATCATCGCTTAAATAGGAAAGTAAGTGTTGGTTCGATTTTGAATGGTAAAAAAGTAAAAATTAAGATGTATTTATTTTATTTAGCTTCACTCTATCCCGCATATAGCAGGGTATACAGTACAGTAGATACTCCGTTCTTAATTTTTCGAGACATTGCGTGTTGAGTATCGGAACTCAAATAACCATTCCCCCGAATGGAAATCGTACCCACAACCGTCGTGTTTACATTTTACGGACAGACCTTCAGGTCTTGCTGTTGCGCCAAGAAGCTCACATGTTTTTATTGATATAATATACTTATGTTTATCTATCTCTTTAAATTATCTTAAAGAGAAACTTCGCGCCCGATTTCTCTTTTCCCGCCCGATTTCGATATTCTTTACCACCCGCCCGATTTCGATATTCTTTACCAACTTGACTTTATTATATGACTAGTGGACCCGGACGCGGCTACGCCAGCTTGAACTATAAGAATATTTTCGCGTCGGTCATACTCATACTATGCCGCCCGAAGGCTAGGTCATTTCGAATCAGTGACATCTCCTTAATTATTTATTAGAATGTTATACAGTAAACTGTAATTTCAATCTAGATAAAATGCTAAAAATGACTATAATATTTATTTTCATAAGGATGAATATCAAAATGTCGCGGTAACGGTTCCGTAGCGACGCGACGGTTGTTATTAACATGGCAGAATAAATTGCATGTCAAATTAGAGAGTACTTTAGAATATATTAGTTTATATATTAATTAGAATATATTCTACCACAATGAACATAATCTTTTCGAGTATTGCCAAGTATTACCGGTACAAGATAAAGTAAAACATATTTTACTTAAAGAAAATTTCTTTCATCACAACCGAAACTTCAAAGAACATAAAATATTAACGAGATCAATTTCAAATAATACAATAGAAACAACTGGAGCAAACAATTTTTATGGCAAAAGGACACAACAAACTATATAATCCCAAGACTAATCAATGAAATACCGAAAACCCTCAAAGATAAAATTACTATACATAATATAAAATACCAAATAAAAGATTTTTTCTTATCAAATTATTAAGAAATGAAATAAAAAAAAACAAATAAATTATAATATATATTTTTCCGTATAATAAAAGTAACAGACTGTAGCTCGACATTCAAAACGTACGCGTAGTTTTTTCAACCTACCTCACAATCGCATTTTTATTTTTTGTTAGTAATTTTGTTTATTTTTGTGTTTGTTAAAGATATTTGTATCTTTGTATAGTTTTTATGTTTTCTATTACTTAATGTACTTAGGAATGTGCAGTGGTCACACAAGCCAAATCGGGCTTAAGACCGCGAAGAATAATTAATTTTAATGTACTTTGTTATAAATAAATAAATAAATAAATAAATAAATATGTGTAATGTAATGTTATATAGCCTATAGCACTTCTGAAGAATGCAGCTTTCATACAAAACAAAAACAAAGTAAATCGGACCAGTAGATCCTGAGATCTTAGCGTTCAAACAAACAAACAAATTCTTCCGCTTTATTATATTAGTATAGATTAAATCGAATCTACTAATCGAGATAGCTTTATATCTCACGATTCAATTTATAGTACCTAAGCCGAATTACCGATGGATGCCTAATGATAAATGCATTTCGTGTTAATTTCGGCAAAAATTAAAGTAATTGTTCATATCTATTATTTATCTAAATGTTTTTTTTTGTGGGGTTTAGCGCTTCTTTTTGCATATAACAGGGAAAGTTACCGAACCTAGTTGTTATGACGTTGTAAATCCAAAATTTATTTGAAGCTATGTTGTTTTTTCTTTAAAATTTATGCACTTTAATAGTCGCCAGCTAGAAAAGGTGTTGAGTTACGCCACATTACGCATTGTTTTTAAAATTGAGAAATTTAGTAAATAAAATAATACATTTTTAATTTCGCTCCAGGTTACCATGACAACGGGACTGGACCGCGACACGATACGCGCCGCGTACGAGGATGTGAGAGCCGACAGTTCACCAACTGAATGGTAAGTCGTATTTTAGGGTTCCGTATCTCAAAAAAAATAACGAAACGCTATGGCTGCTACTTGGTCGGTTTTTTAATTATAACTCCAAAATCTTTTGATAGTTTGTACTGTACGATGTATCCTGAATATAGTAGGGTAGACAGAGGGAACCTGTGATCCTAGTGTGAAGACACTCCGTCCCTATTCAAACACTTATGTTCCCCACTTTTCGCTAAATTCTGGGGGCTTTGTTTGTTGATTGACGGACATCAACGATGCGCTTTGTTCGTTACTAGAGCAAGGAAATGAAAATATTAGTACATATCTGAAATAGTATCTGAACATTTTAAGGTTTTTATAAATGCGAAAATTTTTATTTAATATTAGTTTAGTAGAAACTGGAGAACGGCATGTTTAACACTTCCCTCCTATTCTAGTAGATGAGTATCAACTAGAAACCTTTATCTAGTGTTTTTCTAAGACTGCTCCAACACATTTTCTTTGAGCTTTTCTTTTCCATCATGTATTGATGCCGTAGTCTCTTGTGAACTCTTTTTGTTCGCTCCGTTCAAAAGCGCCGCGTCTAGACTTGGCTTGCCTGGTTAATGAAACTACGTACGGTAATAGTGGTAATTTGCAATAGGAATGTAAATGTAGGTGGAATATTGTGCACTTTTTGTTTTGGTGAAATTGTATTTGTATTTATTGAATTTTTTTGTTGTAGAATTTAGTTTTCTTATTATTTTTTACTATACAACCATGATGGACAAATATGTTTAGAAAATGTTTAAAAATTTGTATGTGGTGGAACTCGAACGTAGCCTCTTGAAAATCGTTCAAGAGGCGCGCGGACTTAAATCGTTCATAATAAGAGTTCGTCGTGAAGCAGGAACACTGGCGTCTTACTGTAACACGACAAATGCCTCGATAATTAGATGGGAAGTGGAGATCGGAGTGTCTTAGCACTAGCTTCCTTTTGCCCTACCCTGCTATATGCGAGATACAGCGTGAAGCTGAAATAAAATAATAAATTAATATTAATTATTACACTGTGTATTGTTTAGGGCGGTGTTCAAGTTCGACGGCGCCCGCATCGTGTGCTCGGCGCGCGGCAGCGACTTCACCGAGTTCCGCACGCAGTTCGCGGACGACGAGCGCGCTTTTGGTTACCTCAGGTGAACTTATTTTTTGTGTACAAGACCTTTAAGATACCCATTTGTTTGTTTAACAATAGAATACAATGAAAAATGATCCCATCATGACGCAAGGGAACAAACGTTCGCAAGCAACCGTCGGTTGTGGGTTTGGTTCCCAATCGGGGAATGAAATAATATAATATGCATGCAATGCCTCCAGATATCGGGGAAAATAGCGAAACAGAAATGTCTTAATGGAGAATGGAGTGTCTTAACTCTAGGCTCAAAAAGCGTGAAGCTAAATAACAATGATTTATATATTTACTTATAAATAAATTGTTTCGTCAGATTACAAATGGGCGACGAGATGTCAAAACGTCGGAAGTTTTTATTTGTCACGTGGGTGGGGCCCAACGTGTCGGTCATCAACCGCGCCAAGATGTCCACCGACAAGGCGATCATCAAGGATATCATATCTGTAAGTATTTAGAGAGAAGATAGTGTTGAGACACTACGTTTTTTTTTAAAGAAAATTCTGATTAATATGGCTTTGCCTGGAAATTGCTCTGAATGGGAATCAAACCCCCTAACAATTATGTATAGTTTATTTTTTCTTCAGTTAATGATAATATCAGTAGAATCATCAGTTTAAAACATGCTGTCACAATAAATAATCAATTACAAAGAAAAATAATAGTTTAATAATACCCCTAATTTAATAATGTTGAAAAACATTACTAAATAATAATACTTTTTATTTAAGAGTATCATTATTTAATAAAGTTATTGAACATAGATTAACTTTAACAATCAATCATAAACACGCCTTTCTTTTGCCCTTTGAAGTTAGTTCGTTGACAGTTGTTAATTATTTTTAAGTGTAACTCAATCTTATCTTATTACACTAAGTGATGAACAAATGTTCTTATCAACTAATATTCTCAAGTATGTTAGTAATAAATATTTTTATACTAAAATTATTTCAATCATATCAAGTAATAAAATTGCTGTCAGAATTACAATTTAAAAAACCCTGCCCTTATCTGAATGTCCTCTGGTGTAGTGGCTCAAAGTGGAGGAGGATAGGTTCAATTCTTAAAATATTTGTCGTCTAAAGGACTGGCTTTATATATTTATTAAACTAGTTGTATGCATTTATTAAATCTGTGTTGGATTGACAGTGGTTGGTCGGTTGGACAGTGGTCTTGTAAAGTCTAATTATTTTATGAATACTCTATTTCATACTAACTTTGTTGAATTGAAATTTAGTGATACAAATTGAAGTTCAAATGATTAAAACAAAAAATACACAGATCCATCATTTAATAAATAACATTCTTAACAATACAGTATATTCATATAAAATCATACAAATATTTTCTAACATTAAAACCAACAGTTTGTGCCACAGCTGAGATGAAGTCGTAACCCACAATACATTTATACTTAGATGTGTCTAAATCTATTTCTTTACTTCCCGCTATCAATTTCAATTCAACCAAAGTGGCTATTTGTGCCAACAAGTTACTTGTCAAACCAATTTTTTCCTCCAAAATTGCATAAAATATAGCTAATAATCTATCTAATGTGAATACTTTCGGACCCAACTGAGTATTGAGTTTTTCGCTTATTTTAGCTTTGGCTTTTACTTGTTGTAAACGTTTCCTTTGTTTTCCATGATTCTTCATAAATAACCTCTTGTCCTCCTTTGGTGGGTTGTAACTGGCTAAATATGCAGCGATTAGTAAAAATTTGGCATAGTAAGGTAGTTCGAAACTTTGTGCAAATGTTTTTGTTGATAATAATTCCTCTTTTAAAGTATTTTCGAAATTGTAACTCTGTGGTTCTAACCAGTCTGAGCAGTTTTCTTTACCAGGTGACACTAATGATGGCTTTGAAGAGTTTACGCGTAAATAAAGCATTTCTAGACTAGTTTTCAGTATAGGTGCTATATGTCGCCACAGTTTAGTGAGATCGGTGGCCCTAATTTCATTTTTTACAATTGGTTCACAATATTTTACAAAATTAACTCTAGCCATCTGTTGTAATTCAATCAAATCGCGACACGGTCGGTAGAACACGCTCAAGAATGCGTTGAGAAAGTTTGCAAACAGCTCTGGATTCTCTAACTCATCTTTTGTATCACAATCAGTCTCGTTATTGCCTGTTACGTATCGCCCAAACGACTTGTGATGCAGAAATATTATTTTAAACAACTCCTCTTTGTTGTAGTTGGGGAAGTATATCTTTATAGGTTCTCGAACTCCCATTTTAAAGTAAAAATTGTCGTATGTTAAATGAGTGACGAACATAGTGCATATGTTTAGATTACAAAACTCACGAAGGCGTAGTAGGGTGCACATTATGCTGTGGTCCATGTTGCGAAGTCTCTCGGCTCTATCGAATACTAGTACGAGCGGTTGATACACGGATTGTTTATTTGCGATTGCGTTTAAATTGTTTATAAGTTCCCATAAAGAATCGCATTTTACATCCACCAAATCGTCGTCCAGTCCAGACAAAATAGCTTCATACATAATTTTAGGTGTGTAACATTCAATACAATCAATAAAAACATGTTTAAACTCCAAATATTCTAAAACTGTTTTCAAGCATAGACTTTTCCCTGTGGCCATATTACCGCTAATAAATAAAGATATCGGTAACACTTCATCGCCTTCGCCTAAAAGATCTAATAACTCGTTCAGTTGGCTTTCTCTGCACGGTAATTTGTTGTATAAATCTTCCATAATTATTAATGATTTTCTCTTATTTAGTAGCGAGAGTAACACGAAAAAAACATCGCGAACATAATTGGCGAGTTGACGTTAACTGTCAAACTCAAACTGACTTTAAAATGATGGTTCGTGATTGGTTGGCTTGAAACATTTCATTTTACGCTTGTTTCGTATTGATATGAACTTAGGTGCGGTCTCTATAAGATGATTTTGTTTATTTTAATACTTAATTATTTTGTGTGTTTAACATTCGTTTTATATTAATTTCGTGATTTAACTCAATCGTATTTCTATACAACATGTATTTTCATTTTAAATATAATTACTTTAGTGAAACAGAGCTGATATATCAATAGTTTTTTCTATTTATTTTATTAATAAATGGAATATTGGAAATAATAATAATATTTTAATTTTACAGTTATAAAGAATTATTTATATATAAAATGTTTTTTTTTCAGAATTTTGCTGTGGAACTCCAACTGGAGAGTCAAGCTGAAATAGATATCGATCAATTCAAAGACGCCCTAAACAGAGCGGGTGGCGCCAACTACGGCACCGGCGTCAGGGACTTATGAATTACCTAACACAAATACATGCTTGCGTTTTAACCTAGCAATACTATTGTCTATATCTAGGAAAAGGACAATAATATTCTACATATATTATTGTAATAATCAACCAAAGCTTAATAGTAAATGAATGGAGAAAACAACATCTTTTCAGTATTGCTTCGTTAAAATATTTGTGGTATAAGGTATTTTAAATTCAAGTCAAAAGTGGCATATTCAGAAAACTTTTTGTAGAATAAAAGTATTTGTAACGGATTTAAAGAAATTTTTGTAATGTTTTTTATATTTAAAATATAAATTAGAATTTCGATTCGTATTTTGTAATGATATATTGTGTGACAATATATTTTAGTGATGTGCTCTTGGCATTATACATGTGGACTTTTGCCTTTATTATTGGAACGCTGCATCTTGCCCTTTAGTATTTTTAAGAAGTCATTTCAATTTATTTTCTTATCTTTTTTTAATGTTTTTCGTGTTAAAAAATTGTATTTATTTTTTGATGTCAAAGATTTATTTATTTTAGGATTAATTTGTGGTCTCTTTGGGGATTTTCTAAAATATTCGTCGTGGCAGGGTGCAATGATCGCGTGACCTATTATTGCCATATAGGCGCAAAGGTGCATTTATTTTTGTCTACATTTGGATTTTTATTGCTTTTATATACATTACTCTAGTATTATATCACCCATACATTATTGACTGGTAATACAATAACCAAACATTTTATTGGCTGTTTTATTTATTTCCTTAACCATTCTTAGTAGTTTAATAACAACACATGAAAATAAGATAAAACGTGAGATAAGACTATGAAACTACATTATTTCATGATAGTATTTTCTTCAGTTAAACAGAGAAGTTAAAAGTGGTCAAAGCTTGAATAAATTCAATTGGTAATAATAATATATCGAATACATTGCAAAAATATTTTTAATACTATATACTATGATTCAATCTGCAAGTCACATCAAAGAACTGACTTTAAATTTTTCATCTTCACATCGACTCATGTCTGTTTTTAGCGTTACCATATAAAAAATTATAAAATGTTAAAGAAAGAAAAGACCAAGGTGCAAATAACTATATTTATTAAAATACAAGTCCTAAAAATGGGTTGATTTCGACACGAAGCTATTTTAGTTGAACACAATATTATTTTGGTTTGATATACTCAGTTTATATGATTTTTTTATATTATCCATGTTATATTTACAAAAGATGTAATTTTTTAGTATATTATATGATGTTATTATGAAAATTAATTACATATTCTTAAAAAAAAAGTGATACATGCTTGCAAAAGATATAAAAATAAAATAAAACATTTTGAAATGTAATACAATGAGAAAATAGATAATTTTATTTTAAAATATATTTAAATTAGATCTAAAAAGAACAAAAAATAATGAATGTACTTGATTTATTAAAATTTTTTATACATAAAATTATAAAACTTGCATATATAGTTCGTTTATTCTTACATTTTATTTTCATATAAATTGTTAAAATAAACAACTGTATGAGTGGTGGAATTCAACGCCGCAACCAAAGCATAGCGACAGAAATTGTTTGTTTCCCTAAGTGTGGATTGAACCCAATACAGAGACCTTAAACTGATATATTAAAAATATATAAAAACATTAGTGTGATCACTAATTAAATACTATACTGATTAAAAATGCTTCACGGAATATGTTTATTAAAAATGCATACTTTTCAATGAAGATTTTGACATTGAATGTCTTACTGCTACTAGTGAAATAGATGTTGTCCAAAGTTAAGATGGGAAGGTATGGTACTTCAAATTCCACTTTTATAATATATATATTTTAGACTTTTTTTACTTAAGAAACTTATAGCATGTTAATAACACTCATTGATAATTAAAATCATGATATCACACATTAAACACTATTATAAAAAGTACCTCGATTTAGTAAGAATATCAAACTAGATAATTAATAAAATGTACTTAACTGGTTTTATCGAAGTTAAATTAAATGTTTAACTAATAAAAAAAGTTACAATTGTACAGTTATACCTATCTAAATTTTAATTTTATTTATTTATGTTAATAACAACTTGTATACTTGTATTAGATATTATTAATAATTAAATCATTATTAAGCATAAAATATAAGTTAATTACAACTTGTGTAAAGAAAAATGGGGTAAAAAAATCTATGACTTTCTTGGGATGGTGCTAGTTTATTAGAATTATTAAATAAAAAGCAGTAATAGAAGAGAAATTTTAGGGGCTTGGTTATATAAAGGGTTGTAAAAAATCGAAAATGATTGTGTGTTGTACAGAACTACTGGGGTAAGGGGGGTCGTCAATTAGGGCTGAGAGCGCGTAAAAGACGACTACTAGAATGAGCACCGAATAGTACGTTCAGTAATGCCACACCATATCCTGTTGCACGTTCGCCCTGAAAATTGCACAAATAATATTAATATATGGCGTGTTTAGGGTCTTTAAAATAACGGAAAGGGGAGAAAATAAGCACTAATTATTATTATTTTAAGATTACTTGTAAAGTACTTATAAGTTCAAAATCTAAGACTACACTGTTGAACCAGATCAGGGAAACATTTGTATTCTGGACTAATCCACAACTAAATTTCATATAATTAAAAAGTATAAATTTCTCCTATAATAATCCCACAGTGATGAATATTTCTAAAATAATAAAACATTGAAGATCAAATAAATATTTATGATTTGAAGTCATAATCATTCTATTCATAATAGTCAAATTAGGTTCTACGGTACAATTTATATGTGTAAATTTAATTCATTTATATTTAAATCTTAAAAAAACTACATAATATTTAAATAAGTAAAACTTTTTTTTCGGTCTATATATTTGTTAAAATTATTTTTAAAAAGATAAAAAACTAACAGTACTCGATGTTTGTGCGTTCAATATAATGTTTATATTTAAAATATTTTTGGTTCCCCGATCTGGTTATTATTTTTATTTTGGGTGTAATTTCTAAAAGTGGGAGCAAAGTAAAAAAATAGTATTCCAACAAAGAATAAATTCTCTTTGACTATCTCGATAACGCAGGCGGTCCATAAAAAATATATATAAACTCAAAATTAATTAAAATAAAACAAAATAAAAAAAAAGTAATGACGAAAATTTATGATGTGACGCAAATATTCAATTATGGACGTTATGGACCCTCCGAATACAAGGAATGTGTCAAATTGAGCATTTCTAAGGTGTCGATTTCTAATGTAACAATATCGTGTGGGAAAGTAGAGAAAGGAAATATTTTTAGTGTTATTACACTTAGGAAAGAAAAAGTGGAAGTTTTTATAGAAAACATAATAATTTTGAACAGAGAGTATTTTAATTTTTTTTTTGACAATTTCACACTGTATCCTGAATATGGTAGGGTAGGCAGGGTAGGCATCTAGCCACCTAAAGTTAAGACATTTCCGTTCCCCACTTTCCGCCAAATTCTGGACGCATTGCGTGTCAACGCCGCGCTTTGCCTCGTTACCAGAGTGAAGATATGAAAATATTAAATATTTCATTTCGAATGGGAATCGAACCCACAACCTGTCGCGTTTCAAGTCACACGCTTGTGCTCTTGCGACTGGCCTTACAGTCCAAAATTGTGATACGTTTTCTAAAAAAAGTATTTTAGGTCAGGAAAGTGTAAAGGGATTCTCTTCAAGACATAATTTGCATGGGATTAAGGACGGAATTTGGACAGAAGAAAAACGATAAAAAGTAGGGCAAAAGTTAAAGAAAAGACAATGAAGGAAAAGAAATGTGAAAAGGTAGAATGCATTCGACGTAATTGTGATGGAAATGGAAAAAAAATGAAAACGAGGCAAAATGGACGGAGTGCAAGGTAAATTTGTAAAAAAAGTAAGAGAAATCGGCAAGAAAGTGCGGAACTGTTAAAAAAAACTTGTGGTAGGAGTTAGAAATGTGAAGGTTTGTAAGGAAAGTGGATAAAAATGGTGAATCAAACTGGAAAGGATATATAATTGTCCACAAGGACAAGAAGCATTTGCAACGGGACACTAAATATGTCCAGGTTGTTTGGTGTAAGGGGGCGAGTACTGACGCAGTGCGCGGGCGCGGCCATGTCGACGTGCAGCCAGGCGCCGCCCCACTCGAAGCCGAGGTGCGCCAGCACGAACAGCCCCGCGCACGATGACTGCGCGTTGTTGCGATCCTGCAACCGACACACCGTCCACCCACGGTCACTAACCGGCCTCTATACACTAGACGGCAGTCACTAGGACACCAGGCAGTGGTCCTTAGGAACTAGTCATTAGTTCCTAACGACTCACCAGCAACTAGTAATTAGTCACTAATCATCCTTCACTGCGTACTAATATTAGACACTCGTCACTAGGCTAGAATCACTGGACACTAGTCATTAAATTCTTCACTCGTTGATGTTAGTACATATTCGCAAAGCCCCTTCCCCATCATAAGCGTAAGCACAGGTCCAGTTTGAATGAATTGAAATAATTTATTTATTTAAAATAAATAACCAAATTAAAAAATAAAAGAACATATTGAAATTTTGTATAAAAAGTATCTATAAAAAATCTATCAATTTTATGTTCTTGACGTTCAAAGTAACACTTTAAAACTTTCATACATACATTTTTAAGTTATATACTTTTACATTCCAATTCATGATTCAAACTATATTTTAATTAATATTACTCAATATTAAAATCATGTACAATCTAAATCAACTCACGCGTAAAATTATTATATGCAGTATTACCAACCTTTCATACTTTTTAAACGAAATTTCAATACATATGTAATTAAACATATAAGTAAAAAATAAAAAAATAAAAATATCAAAATTACACACAAGTCTTAACGAAATATGGGCTAATTAATCGATTCGAACTAAAAAATATATATCATATATGGAATAAACTCAAATATAGAATAATTTATATGAGTTATTTATCCATGTTGTTAAAATCTAAATTTGATTTGAATAGTATTTTGCAATTTCGATGTTTCTCGATTTTGCATATAGAATCGAATTTATCGAGATGAAATTAATTTTGTTGTTATAATAATATTATTTTTGTACATTGCTTTAGTATACTTTAGTTCTTTAAAAAGCTCCCAGTCAACTAAAAATCGAATATTGACGAAAAAAAACCACAGGACAGTTCACTGTTTGCAATGGAATAGACAATTTCTTTGGAAATTAATAAAAAAAAACAAAAAAAGCGTCGGAGAGTATTTCAGTTGTAAACTTCAAAAAGCATTCAGTTGTTAAGTTAGAATAAATAAATATTTACCAGCTCAAGCTTTAGGTTCGTTTAGGTAAAGAGTCTAAATCAGGATATGTCTAGCTAATATGTAAAACTCCTCATAGTTTTGGATTTAAATCCATCATTACATATTGCTTATTTACATAAAAATAACTAAATCAATAAGTTAACATAGGGAGCGGAAGTGTCTTAATGGAATGGAGTGTGTTAAAACTAGATTCCAGGTTCCCTCTGCCTACCCTGCTCTGTGCCGGAAACAACGTGAATCTAAAATATAATAATAATCTCAGTCTACCTAAGCTTCACGCTGTATTCCTCATATAGTAAAGTAAGCCGACGGAACTAGTGTTAAAACACTTCGTTCTTCATGCATCGCGCCCTACCTGTTGCGTTTCTAATGTTATTTGTCTCTCTCAACTTTTTAATGTTATTTCTTTCTATTGTTAAATTACATAATGTGGATGAGTAAAAGCATGTTAGGTTATGGAAAGTTAAAGCTTATGAATTTTTAATATCACAATTTTTCGTAAATCTTAATAAAGCACTTAAAGCTAGTAATATACACTCAATTGACTTATTAAAATTTATCAAAATGTTATATTTTTTATGCATTATTTAAAACGATACGTAATAAAATTATTCTTTAAATAAACATATTTAAAAAAATAATTAAGTCAAATAATTTACATCTTTATTTACAGAAGTATAGGTATTACATTAAGTAATTCAATTAAAACGGAAGGATATGTGTCATTTCTATTCTTTCATTAATTCAAACGCATAACACTATTCCCCATGTAATCTTCACAGAGACAAAAATAACATGAGAACGAAGGTTAGGCAGGCTTTTAATCACAACTCAATACTGCAACACTATTCTCCTCAAATTAATAACATTACTCAACTCTAAAAGTACTTCATAAATGAGAAAGAGAAAGGAAATATTTTTAGATTTTTAACATTTATAAAGGATTCTATATTCGGCTACATTCAGCTATATATCAATTTTTATCCTTAGATTTCTGTTTTGCGCCTACCAATATAATTAAAAAAAAAACAGATATATAATATAAATTCCATACCGCAACACTATTTTTCATATCGGCAACTACGCTGCTAAACTCCGGGAAGTGCAGCTCGGGGGCAAATGGCAGCGGGTGCGCGAGATCACCGGTTCGACGTCCAGCTGTGATACATTGGTTTTCCAGTTTACGGTTGTTTGAGACAATGGCGGCATGGTATTTGCCTGTTGCTATTCCCTGGAACAAATATCAAAAAGATACATTAAAAAATTATTAATACTAAAAAGAATCAAACGTGGCTTCGCTCGCTTAATCGATATTTTATGTTATAGCCAAAGGTTTTTTTTTAATTAGGTTACGTTGAGTAGTTTTGGCATTGAAGCGTAACTAACAAACATTTACATTTATAATATTAGCACAATATAGTATGGTCGAAGAATCTAGTCCGTCCATTGAGACCAATTGTGGCGGAGAGGCACAAGCGTGCGTAATAAATAATGTATTTTTATATAAATTTATATTTAAAAATGAAAAAAAATATCTTCGGCAATAAATAAAATAAAAAATTAATAATAAAGAAACACCTGTGCCCCAGTTAAAGTAGCGACATCGACAATGAGATTAGCTTTCAGATCTCTCTGCGCGTATACGACGCCGTCGCTAAGCACCAAACGACCTGATAAACAAAATTAATTAAACTATTAAATAATATTAACTTACTAATATATAATTAATAATTTTAATTTTTCATATTAAAACACAAGAATTTCATATATTTTACAGGTAGTAAGATTTGAACCTACAACTCTTCATAATCTTAATAATAATTTTATTTATTTTTCACTTGCCTTCTGCATCAGTATTGTTGATTTCGACAGTGCGTCCAGAATACAGCTGATGTATATCATCGGGCCTGGAAATATAAAGAAAAAAATATAGATAGTATTTATATTTCTTTGGTAAGACTAATTATTTTATTATATTTAACTCTAGGTTACCTAGTAGCATTAGGCCCAACACTGTTCTCAGCCAAACAGAGCACGGCATGCACATTGATGGTAGGCTTGGATTTGACGAAGGCAAGGAAGGCACCAAGCACTGCTGCAGCACCACCGCAGTCACCCTTCATGCCTACCATTGATGACTGTAATAATAAAATTTAAGGTGACGGCGGGAGCTGGGGTATCGGCTTGTATTTATTTAACATTGGTTGTGGCGCAGAGGCGCTGTGTAAAATCGACTGGTTGTGGGCTCAATCCTCACTAGAGGAAATGAAATATTTATTTACATTTATATCTTCATTTCTACTCTCTAGTGTCGATGCAAAGCGCGGCGTCGTGTTCCGCCACTCAACATTATATGCCTCCAGTACTCGGCGGAAAGTAGGCAACGGAGTATCTTAATATTAGGTTCCCTGTGCCAACCCTGCTGTGTGCGGGATACAGCGTAAATCTGATTAAGGTGCCGCGAACATACTCTAGCTTTAATGCTGAGTCCACCGGTGTCGTACACGATGCCCTTGCCGACCCACGCCACGCTGGTATCAGCACCGGGCACGCGGTGCGACAGGCACACGAGCGCGGGAGGCCGCGCCGCCGCCGCCCCCACGCCGTAGATGCCGCCCATGCCGCGCTCCTTCAGCTCGGGCCCGCGGATGATGGTGGGCGACGGGATGTCCAGCTCCTTTGCCACTTTGCAGGCTTCCTGTGGTTCAAACGTAATATGGTTATTTTAGGGTTCTGTATCTAAAGGGTAAACTCCACTGCCTGTCTGTTCATCATTAGGGTGTAACTTATGAACCACGATAATTAGATAATTGTTATTTTCACCTTTTTTTCCAGATAACATTTCTTTAATACCTCTATAGTCCAACCATCTATCTACCCTTTCTGCGCCTTCAGCTGATTGATGGTTATAAATGCCGTGACACTTGTCGTGCATGGCACACCTAATGGCATATCCATATGATGTGGAGTATTAGAAAAGATTCTATTTTATCATAATACAAGGTTCTGGGAAGCTCATCTCTTTATGTATTTGAAGATACACATTTAGATTTTAGTATCTTATATATTTTTTCATCCAAATACTAACCTCAATGAAGGCATCAACATCCATCACATTGGCCGGCATGTCAGTAATCTTTGCTGCTAGTCGGGTAGCATCAGCTATGTCCTGGATGGTGGTTAATTCCTCACTGGAGAGGGTCTTGTCTAGAAGATCGGTGTTTTGCGCTGATTCATCTTCGTCGTCAGAATCACCCTCTGTTTTAGAAAATGTATACGAATTTTAATTAACAAGAACACATAAAAAATCAATGTGCAGGCTTTCATTTAAAACTTATTAAAATAGATATTTTATTTTTTTAATAAGTATTCAAATTTTGCTCAGACAAATATTTATAATACATAATAAATTAAACATCACAAAAGCATTATCTCAGAATTTAAAAAAAATGACAAGAGATAATTATATCAATAAGTTGTCTTTACATACAATAAAAAATATATAACCAGTATTTGAGTGTAAACGCGACGGTTGTGCACACTCACGACCAAAGAGAATAAATTATTTTAATTTCCTTGTTTGATTCAAGACAAAGTGAGGCGTTGACTTCTGCCACGCAGCACACAGTCTTGAACATTTGGCTGAAAGTAGGAAACAGAGTGTCTTAATACTAGACTCTGGTCTGCCATGCGCGGGGTACAGAGAAAAGCTAAATAAAATGTTCTATTACTTCACATAAAGAATCTCACCATCATTAGCAATACAAATTTCCACAATTAAATTCTTCTTTCCGCTTGATGTGGGTGGTGGGACTGGAGCATTTGGCAGCAGTCCGGAACGAGCACTGTATAGAGGTACAGCACGAGCTATAGCCACTGCGCTGGCTAGGACGTCACGTTTGCGGCAGACCAGCTGGTGGTATAAATGATATTATTATAACTTTATAATGGAAACTAAAATACCTATAAGAGCTGTGAACACTTTTAAATTTTGTATTGTTTCAACATTAAACACCAAGAAAAATTGCATCAGTCAGTGATGGTTGATAATTAGACTTTAGAATTAGACAGTGTTGATCATAGTTTTCAAGGATTTTCGAATATGGCTGTCATACAGGCCGTAGTGAACTGCTATGACGTTAAAGGCATGTTCATTACCCACTAGTAACTTTAAATTTAGTTGGTTTATTAAAAATGTAAAATTTTAAAAAAAAAGTGCACCTGTATATTAGCAAATTTAAGAACATATTCAAATCAAAACATTTGCTTTGAATTTGGATAGATAGAAATAAAAATAGCCTTGTGTAAGAAGTGAAACAGCAGAATCTTAACATTTGGTAAATATCTAGATATCTAAAATATCTTTTATTAATGATCTGCCTAATATTAGTCAGATCATTTATTAATGATTTTAACTAAATAACTTTTTATTAAAAGTAATACCTACTACTAAAATTTCTATACGGTTAAAACAAATTTTTGACATTAGTTCTAAAAAAATCAGAACTAAGTGTTAATATACTTCATTCTCTGCTTTCCACATGAATTTGGGAAAGCAAAAGAAGCAACATTCCAAATTAACTTATCAATGTACTTCATCCTACGAGGGTAGAATAATGAAATCCCCCCAGTGAGATTCAAACCTACAACTTACCACCACAAACTCTTCCTCCACAGATTTCACAGCATTCCTAACAAGCTTTGACAAAGCATGGCATCTAGATGGTGCTGCATGCCGTGACCGACGTAGTGGCAAGACTCCTAATGCAGCTGCCCTTGGCCAAATGTCACATAGTTCACCTGGTGAAGCCACACTAATGCCTCTGAGCCAAGCCTGATTGTAAATAATATTATGATAAGCGAAAGTGATACATACTTAATACTGAAAGACATTGTTACTAGGGTAGGGATGTTAAATGTTACCCTGTATATAAAAATAATTAGCAAGGTAGGCAGACAGAAAAGTTGTCTCTATACTTCTTTCTAAGCAAACTTAAGACATTGCATGTAAGTAGCAGAACTAAAATCCACACTATGCTTTATGATTTCTTATCTATAGATTTTTTTAATATAAAAAATCTATTTGATGATGATTGAAGATCATTGTACTCTCTACAACACATCATAAATAAAATGATATAACAAAATATTCACACAAACATGTGAATATATAGTCCTTTAGATAATAAATAACATATATTTTTTAAGTTATGTTTAAAAAGAATTTACAATACTAACCTCTTCAGAGACTTTAGGTTCAAGTTTGCATCTCACATCCTGCCATGATAAAGCAGCAAGGTGGGCTGCCTGTCCCACAAACAAAACTGGCTTTTGTTCAGGGTCTGACGCACTCAGACCCCATTTGAATTTGATGTTTACTGGCGAATTGGACATTGTTCGGGCTAAAATAATAATTGAAATGTAAAGAAATCCTTTAGAACCGATAACAGAAATGTATTAGAGATGGTTCTAGTATTATACATTTGAAACAGAAAACTTAGAAACTTATAAATGGTTCAGTAAAGACTTAACCTATATAACAAAGCCATATACAATATTATCAAACGATTATAATAATAAGCCAATTACAAAAATAACTTTATGTAGGTCATTCACCTGCAAAGCGCAACAAGGGGCGGTGAAACGCAGTTGCATGATTTGCAAATATCCTAACTATTAACATTTTATCTTATATAACACAAAATCATGTCAACACACAAAACAAACATGATCATAATAATTTTTATAAACCGCTAAGATTTAAAAACTCACCATATGATGTCCAATCCCAATGTAAAACGAATGCACTTAAATTTTCACCTTACATACAACATTGATTGTGTATATAGATTTTTATTTAAATAAATTATGCGCAATATTTGTTCAATCTAAAGAAATTCTTCAAACAAGTTTACTATTCATTTAATTATCTTGCCAAATCATTGTATTGTATCGTTCCGTTTATAATTTATAGACTTCGTTCAGTAAAATAAATACTGTATGTGAAAATTAAATTTATGTTAAAAGAAATGATTTGAAACTAAATTATAGTAAGTAAGTTAGTTAATTAAATTAATATTTATAAATAAAAATATATGTATATTATCTAAAATATTTAGAATTTTTGATTTCTGAACGTATAGTCTGGCAAATATGTTATTGATAATGGGATACACGCGCGGCAAATTGCGCAGAAAGCGTATTTTGATGTCTGCACATAGACACCCGCTCACGCCGGACCGATTCCCCGTTAGGGCTCGCGGGGAATCGGTGCGGGGTGCGACCGGGCTACGGTACAG